>RCUC01156887.1:0-37525 GCA_003697995.1 Taxidea taxus jeffersonii | reverse complement strand
CTACTTCGAGTTTCATCTATCATATTTGCTCTACCTTTTTTTTCCCTGAAGCCATAATACTTATTTCTAAAATATACAACTTGATATTGAAAAATTAACACGATTCAATACCATAATTTCAGTATGATATGCTAAATCATGTGCCCAAATGTTCTGTATCACCAAATCTAGTATATCCACTGCATGCACATGTAAACAAAATTGGCTAAAAGGACTCAGGCTAGAGGACTTACCTTCCTTCCACTTAGGGAAAAAGGATCTGTGTAGGGCAGGGAATACAAGGAGACTTTCCCATTTCAATCCATATACAGGATTTATATACTGTTTGACATCCTCAGTGAGGATGTACTTGTGTCTTTTTTAATGGAGTCTACCTTAATAAATCTTTCAATTTTTTAACTCACCATAGTTTGGGGTCTCAGTTAATCACTGTATAATGTCACTTAACTATATAAAACATATTCCTAAATGTGCTATTTTTCTCTAACCTATTCGAATATCTAACCACCTTGGAATATTTAGGCCTTGAGAAGACCACCCAACCCTCTATGATCCAATTATGATTTAGTGTTAGAGAAGGCACTTTAAAAAACAAAAAACAGGAAATAACTAGAGAAGGTCAGTTTTAAACACTCTCTTCTCCAAAGTCATCTTTTCCTTAAGTCACTCTTTAGGGAGCCAGGATATAAAAATTCCTCTATTATGAACTTTCCACTTATAAAAACTCTCATAGCCAAAAAACAAAACTATTCCAGAGCAAAAGTTCTATACTCTGTTACAACCAAAAGACAGTGTTGGCCAGAAGCAAAATCATTTATTTTATTTTCTCTATTAAAGGTGCTACCTATGCTTGGGTTTAATTTTGAATATTAACACTATCAATTTTATTGTGTAGTTTGTCTAAAACAATGAGTTCTAAAATGGGGATGTAAAGATTATTCACAGCAGTGGGACACACACCATCAACCATTTTCTAAGAAAGAAATCTCCCCCTTCAGAAAGGAGAAGTAACACTGTATTATTATTTTGGGTGTCTTGACACCGGGCTGCAAAATCCACCTTCTTTTCTTTTTTTTTTTTAAAGATTTTATTTATTTATTTGTTAGAGAGAAAGAGAGAGAGAGAGAGCTCGAGCACAGGCAGACAGAGTGGTAGGCAGAGGGAGAAGCAGGCTCCCTGCCGAGCAAGGAGCCCGATGTGGGACTCGATCCCAGGACGCTAGGATCATGACCTGAGCCGAAGGCAGCCGTTTAATCAACTGAGCCACCCAGGCGTCCCTCCACCTTCTTTTCTTGTCTCTGCTGCCCCTCAACTCTTCCTGTCTAGTCTTTTTCTGTCTGGGCTCTCATCTTCCCCTCTACTACCCTAGGCCTTCATTCTGTGTGTCCTGGTCCTACTGAGGGCCACTGCAGATGACTCTCATTAGAAACAAGAAAAAGAGAGGGACCTGGCTGGCTCAGTCAGTGGAACATGAGACTCCTGATCTCAGGGTTATGAGTTCAAGCTCAATGTTGGGTGTAGAAATTACCTAAAAATAAAATCTTTAAGACAAACAAACAAAAAGGAAAAAAGGGGGAAAAAAAAAAAAAACAAGGGCAGAAAACCAAGCCATGGGAAAAGAAGTATACACTGTATGTTTATGGGTTCTTATTATGAAGGTATAGCTTGTAGGAGATTTATGTGGATGTACTTTTAAGTTATGTATATTACATCTAACAGTAAACAAATTTTAAACAGTGCTGGTAAGTTTAAAAAAAAAAAGGAAAGCTTATCTTAAAATTGAAAATGGTACAATGACCAAAAAAGTATTGATATTGACAATAAAAAAATACAGATCTTTATTGCCATTTCTGAAGAAAAAGAACAAACATGCAACATATAAAAGATGCAATATCTATGAAATCATCAACTAGCAAGCAAGGGTACAAATTACTGGTTAAATGGAAAAATCTTAAGGTGTATAGCTACAGAATTACAATAATCAAATATTCGTCTGATTTAATCTGGAACAGAGTGAAAATGTTACTGACACTTCAAGCAGAGAAAACTACAGATAAAACCTTTCCCAATAATACAATCAAAGAAAAAATGACGGGCTACTAATGCAGGCGCCAAGTTTAATGAGTTCTACTGAAATCTGTGAGGGTCGTTAGGGATAGAGATGACCTACTTCAGTATTTTTTCATGTTTGAAAAGATACCTGACAGAATATGTATCAGAAGTGAGGACAATGGTACGACTGGTTTTAAAACCTGATTTTACATTCATGAAGGCATTTTAGATTTCCCCTCATTTAATCACTTTGGACTTACATAAAACTATTTAGAATCTAACTTGCCCCTAAGTATGAGAGCATCTATATTATACTGCAGGGTTTGGGAATTGTCCTAACAGCTACTAAAAAGCAGAAAACTATGAATAAAAGTAAAAACAGCCAAAGAACTCCAACCCAGAAAAAAACAACTGTAAATCTAGATCTACACCAAACCTCCCTGCACTTGATAGAAATCCTTAGTAAAGGGTAAATCCCAAACCATGCTACACTGTCGTAAAGCTTTGGTTAGAAGTATTATCACCTGTGTTAGGCAGAATTCTAAAAATGGCCTCCTAAGATTTTCCACCCTAATACCTGGGACTGCTACTTTATATGACAAAAGGAACTCAGAGCAAAAAGTCAGAATTATGGGGGCGCCTGGGTGGCTCAGTGGGTTAAAGCCTCTGCCTTCAGCTCAGGTCATGATCTCAGGGTCCTGGGATGGAGCCCCGCATCGGGCTCTCTGCTCAGCGGGAAGCCTGCTTCCCACCCCCCCTGCCTGCCTCTCTGTCTACTTGTGATCTCTGTCAAATAAATAAATAAATTCTTTAAAAAAAAAAGTCAGAATTATGATTACTCATCAGCTGACCACAAGAGGGAAAGTAGCCTGGACTTTCCAGGTGGGCCTAATCCAATCGAATGAGCCTCTTAAAAGCAGATCCCCATCTGCTTCTAGCCCTCTGTGGCTAATTGCAGAGGGGGAGGTCTGAGAGAGCACAGGAAGATTTGCCATGCCACATCTGGCACTGAGGGAGTCACATGCAAAAACTGAGGTGTACCAAGTCACCAAGAGCAGTTCACAGCCAAGAGAAAAGAAAATGGAGAGTTCGACCCGTAACTGCAATGAATTAAATTCTCCCAATTAATAGCGATGGACTTTGAAGAGACTCTGAGCTCTAGATGAGTTAGCCAGCCAACTCCTTAATTTCAGCTTTATGAGATCCTGAAGAGAGAATGCAATCACACCATGGACCTCTGATCCATAGAACTGTGAGATAATAAAAGGATATCTCTCAAAAAATTTGTGGTATTTTGTTATGTATTAAAAAACTGATGTCTTTTATTTACATTACCTATCAACCAGAATGCCTTGCAGTGTATCTGGATGCATTTATGAAGGATCAGTATTAAGAAACCTGCTTATCAACACAAGAGAACTAGCTAAATATTAATGTTATTTATTCCATCTGTACAGTGTGCTTAATGACATTTAGTTGATAGTAGCTATTCACTCCCCAAGTATGTGCTGAATACCTACATGTGCTAGATGCTAGGAATTCAGCAGTGAACAAAATGGTAAAGAAGCCTTGCCCTTACGGAGCTTATATTTAGTAAAAAACGTTGTGGACAGGTTTCCATAAATTCTGTACTTACACATGTTAAACACTTCAAATGACTGAACAAGCTTTCTTAATGTCCACTTCAAGAGTACAAGCAGACTTGAGCATTTTACTTCAGCATTCAGTCCTACAAGGGTAAGTCATCTTATCCCATCAATAAACCATGACATCCTCAGCTATAAAATGGGACTAGTAATACATATTTCACAAAGTCACTAGTTACAAATTAATCACATACATATATATGTTGAAAGAAAAAATTATGACACAAAATATATACATAGCATGATTCAATTAATATAAAGTTCCAAACCAGAAACAATCAGTAACCGTTAGGGCTGTATACATAAGCAGTTACACTATTAAAGAAAAAAAAAAAAAAAAAAACCACAAGGAAATAATAGGTGAATAATAGGTGCCAGAGTCGCAACAGTAGTTCCCTCCAAGATAAGGAGTGGGTTTGTGAACTGAGAAGTACATGTAGTGGGGGGGGAAGAGTTGGTGGATCCTCGCAGTGTTCTGGTTCTCAACCTGCACAGAGTATACAGGTGTCTGCTTTATAATTATCTGTTCAACCCCACATGTACACCTTACCAACTTTTCCACAGATGTGCCAGTTAACCCTTGAACAACGAAGGAGTGAGGGGTGCCAAACCCCCAGCAGAAGGAAATCCACATATAACTTGACTCTCCCAAAACTGAACGACTAATAGCCTACTATTGACTTTACCTTACCTGGAACATAAATAGTTAACACATTTCTATATATTAGATACTGTATTCTTACAATAAAGTAAGCTAGAGAAAAGACAATCTTATTAAAATCATCAGGAAGAGGGGTACCTGGGTGGCTCAGTGGGTTAAAGCCTCTGCCTTACGCTCAGTTCATGATCCCAGGGTCCTGGGATGGAGCCCCACATCAGGCCCTCTGCTCAGCGGGGAGCCTGCTTCCCCCCCTCTCTCTGCCTGCCTCTCTGCCTATTGGTGATTTCTGTCAAATAAATAAAATCTAAAAAAAAAAAATCATCAAGAAGAGAAAATACATTTCAGTACTGAATTTATTTTAAAAAAGGGTGCCTGGGTGGCTCACTTGGTCAGACATCTGGCTCTTCATTTTGGTTCTGTTCATGATCTCATGGGTCCTAAGATAGAGCCCCACGTCAGGATCCATGCTCGGTGGGCAATCTGCTTGAGGTTCTCTACTCTCCTTCAGCCCTGTACCTCCCCTCCCCAGTTCTCACTCCCTAAAATCTCCTAAAGAGATAAAATAAATCTTTCCAAACAAAATAAATGACCTTTTTTAAAGATTTTATTTATTTGACAGAGAGAGAGATCACAAGTAGGCAGAGAGGCAGGCAAAGAAAGACGGGGGGAAGCAGGCTCCCCGCCAAGCAGAAAGCCCAATGCAGGGCTTGATCCCAGGACCCTGAGATCACGACCTGAGCCGAAGGCAGAGGCTTAACTCACTGAGCCACCCAGGCGCCCCCAAAACACCTTTTTTATATACACACAGTTCACACCTGTGTTCAAGGGTCAACCACATTACATTTCACACACCCAAAAAAAAGTGCTTTATAAAAGATCAATTACTGGGGCACCTGGGTGGCTCAGTGGGTTAAGCTTCTGCCTTTAGCCCAGGTCATGATCTCAGGGTCCTGAGATTGAGCCCCGCATGGGGCTCTCTGCTCAGCAGGGAGCCTGTATCCCCCTCCCCTCCCCGCTTGTCTCTCTGCCTACTTGTGATTTCTCTCTGTCAAATAAATAAATAAAATCTTTAAAAAAAAAATCAATTACTATCCCATACGGTGATCCACAATGGGGGGGGGGCATCTTTTCATTTTCAAAATATTAAAGTTTTATAGCCTCTAAAATTTCTATCTAAGATACCTAAGGGTCAGAAGTCAACCTCGTATTCTTGGACAAATTAACAGGGAAAAGGATTTTACTTCAGAATAATTAGTAACACAGTCCTTTATTTTTGAAAATAGAATTTAAAGTAAGAAATTCCATTCTTAATTTTAGTGTTTTTGCAGATATTCTTTATTTTAAAGGGAAGAAAAAATTCATGAGCAGGTAACTGGACCATATCAGATGAATCAAACAATAAACATCTTAGAAATAATAGTGACTGAAGCAACACTTTCCAAGGAAGTCAGGTATTTCTACGACCAACTCCTTTCTCTGTTCATATTTCAGTTGAAATAGCCTTAAAACTACCTATGTACTTGTCTAGTGAAACCTCATTAACACACAAGTAAATTTAACATTTTCCATTTTATTAAGATTCCTATGCAAAAAAGAAAGAGTCCTATGCAAAAACAATCAATGATGTTCCATAAAAAAATGAGACTAATTCAATAATAAGTTCTTCAAAGGCAGACTCTGTATCAATTATCCTCTAGATATGCGGCAAGTACAGGAAATTAGATGTTAGAAATCTCATATTCAAGTCTGTGCTACTTCAATTACTACCTGCATGATGTATCAATTTCCTCCTTTGTTAAATAAAGACAATTGTATCTGCCCCACCAATCTTACAGGCTTATTTGGTAATATAATATAAAAATTTTATATATAATAAGATATAATTTATGTATATAAAATTATATATAATTTAATATGTAATAATTTTATTATATATAATTTTATTATAATAATTTTATTATATATAATAAAATACAATTTTTATAATAATATAAAAACTATAAAACACCCTTGCAAACTATGAAGGCTTCCAGAAACGTTACCATCATTTTACTCATCTTTAGTGGCTAGAACATAGGTAGCCTAACGTTTCTTAGTAATGACTGCAAATGTAATGAATGAGATGGTTTGCTGTTGGTCTAAAAGAACCTCACCATTCTTACATCAACAGTCACCCTAATATTAAAAACTGAAATAGGCAGGGCGCCTGGGTGGCTCAGTGGGTTAAAGCTTCTGCCTTCAGCTCAGGTCATGATCCCAGCAACCTGGGATCCAGCCCTGCATTGGGCTCTCTGCTCAGCGGGGAGCCTGCTTCCTCCTCTCTCTCTGCCTGCCTCTCTGCCTACTTGTGATCTCTCTGTCAAATAAATAAATAAAATCTTAAAAAAAAAAAAAAAAAGCTGAATTAGGCATTAAGAACAAGTTGGGTCACTTACAAAATCCAAACTTTTCTGAAGAGTATATATGCCCACATGAGTGTAGCCATCCCTTAGTCCCAGAAGACTGCTAGAGGGCAGCATAGAGTTGGAAAAAACTGTGAATCTCCACATACATTTTGGTTAATATCTTCAGATCTTAACTTCCCTTTCTGGAGAAAGAATCTCTGGTTCCTACAGTATCCAGCCAGTAGTTAAGGCCTCCTGCAAGGCCCTGGTACTACCTTGCCATTTGAATCCAGAGACACCAGGCCTCAATCCAACCCCCTTTCTTTACCCTAAGATAGGACATGTATGGTGTGTCCTGTGGCAGATTGAGACAGTGAGGCAGTTCAGAAGTCTGCCAGTGAACATGCCAATGTACCTATACTGTCCCCATGCCCACACAGCCTTGGTCCCTGGCAGACAATGGCAGAATTGGTAAGACTGCCATACATGACTTTGCTCCAGGTACCTGTGGCCAAGGGTTACTAGAGACCCCTTTAACCTCCCAAATACTAAGAAGCTGAACTATTTCAATATTTGGGGGCTTTTTCTTGGTGCCAGAGTTTATATCCATAATGCCCTGGTTACCCGTGTTTTTCATATATAATTAATATATACAGTATGTATATATTTAAAAAAAGGGGGTTACTGTCATGTAGGAATGCAGAACACCACGATTCAGATTGTTCTAGAGAAACCACAAATTTGTATTTTCATATAAAATTGCTAATTCACAAATATAGAAAACTTAATTAAAAACATATTTCTAGCTGCCAAGTCATTAAACCTGCCATTTACTCTCTATCTGAAACATTCTTCCCCCAGTTATTTGTAGGATTTGCTCCCTCGCTTTGGTCCAGTCTCTGTTCAAATATCACCACCTTCCTCAGAGAAATCTTCCATGACCATCCCACCTAAGAGAGTTGCATACATACATACATACTCTAACCATTCTCCATGCCCTTACCCTGCTTTATTTTTCCCTAGAGAGTCTATCACTACCTGCTAGTAGAAGTGTTGGCATTAGATTTTTTAAAAATACCTGTTTACTGTCTGTTTCCCTTAGTAGAATGAAGGGAAAATGGTTTTGTATACACTGTATTCCCAAAGCCTTGAGTAGTACCTGATATATACATAAGTGCTCAATTAGTATGGTCAAATAAAGGTCAAATGAAAGGTTGAAAGAAAGTCAAACTGCTGACTGACACATATAGGTGAACTTGGAAATGTAAACAATATATGTGAAAGCAGTCATATATAAGCATAAATCTGTTTTCACTTTTCAACAAGTTTATCAGTTTTAGGACATTTACCAGTGTTCACTGACAGAGTTACTAATACAATATCACTATCAATACAAGAACATTTATCAGTGCCACTAAAAGGATACGAGAAGCGATCGTTCCATGTTGCTCTTTCCACGTATTCCAACATGACAACAGCTTTGATTGTCGTTAAAAGTTTGTTCCATGTTTCATCAAAATCTACTACTCTTGGTTTCAAAGACATTGTGCAAGTTTAGTGTTGAAATCTGTTAATTAAAAACAATAGTTATGTTAGCATGAGTTCTACAAACAAGTTACTTGTTTTTAAAGAATCACAAAATTCACCAGCACAATAGACAAAAGGGGTGAGAACAGAACCTGGCGCACAGTAAAAACACAATAGACACTGGCCACTATCTTTTCATGACTATCCAGACAAGGAATTACACAGAATATTTACATTCATTACAAACTCTAGGAAATGGAAAGCTTTTACTACAAGTTGTTTATGATCAAGAGTGTTGTTCCAAGGACTTAGAAGACTCAGTGTGTTGAGGGAAAAGAGCTGAGGCTGCATTAGCCAAAAACCCAACTCCCACCATGAAAAATATGCAAGAGACACTCAATAAAAAGATTTTGGCTCCAAATCCTTGTATGTACTCTTTAAACTGGGGAATGAGATAGGTGGGAATATGAGAAGACACAAGAAAGTAAAAGGATTTATCTTCCCAGAGCCTTAGTTTAGGTAAAAGATTAGGGAGGAAATTTACATTTCTATCAGAACAAATGAACCGTAGAGTAGAACACAAAATCCACATGAACCTAAAAAGATTTTAAAAAATGTATAGATTTCAAAGACCATCAGGGTTGCAGCAGAGAGCTAAGGCTCCATCTTAGATTCTCAGAGTATCCAGTCCCACACACCTAATGAAAGCATGGCTCTAGAATTAAACCTCTTGATTCTGGTGACCTTGACCAGCCCAGAAATGAGCTAAAAGATTTCTCTGCCTAGCAGACAAGCTATATTCTAGAAGTCAGCCAGTTTCTGAAACAAAAGGATACTAAGGGTAGAGAAACTTGGCTTAAGTGCTAGATTCCAAATGCTTCGCAATATCACATCAGAAAAACAGATTAAAAGAGAACTCTTTAAAAGTTAAGTTTAATTGAAGAAGGGAGTACTTTTCTGACATGTGTTTTAACATTGTCCCCAAAGTTTTCCATGATTACCAGAACTGTGAACACCAAGCTTGCCTGTAGGCAAGGCCAAATAAGGAGGAAATCCTTTCTCTTGTCTCCTACTGTGTAGGAAAATAAGGGGTAGGAAAACAATGGGGAGAAGGGGAAGAAGCATAAAGAAAAAAAGGAGACAAGGGGAAGAAACTGGCTACACACCACCAGCCCACCAACTGGAAATGGCTTGAAGCCCTTCTTACATTTTTGTTCTGAGAAGTAAAGAACTCAAGAAGTCCAAGGAAGAGATTTCAAGAAAGAGAAAGAAAGGGAATCAGAGAGAAACCAAACAAAATCCAAGAGGATGTGCCACCCTGAATCAAGTCTTTCCTCAACATACCAGAGACTAACCACCAGGATTTATTTAAACCTCCAGGACTAACTAGAATGGATGAGCAGTTATCTGTGAAAGTAAGAGTGAGTGAGTTTCAGTGTATGTATGTTGTGAGTAGGTGTAAGGGAGAAACAGGGAGGACCTAAAGTTCTAGCTCTACAAAGGGAATCAACGTTAACCACTTCACACCCTTATTTACCACATCCTATCCAACTGTGTTCCTGAATTACTTCTTAAATTTATGTATTCCTATAATATTTATATAGTACTTACTATGAACCAAGCACTATTCTAAGTACTTTATGCAAACTCATTTAATTATCAGAACTATCTGATTAGGTAGGTCCAACTATTCTCTCCATTTTCCACATAAGAAAACTGAGTCATAGGGTGATTAAGGAACCTGCTTAAGGTCACAGCACTATTTAATGGTGACCTCAAAAGGATTCACAGCTGTGCTGGATCCTTTCCCCTTAATTGCTATATGCAACTATACTGCCTTACTAGCATCTTTGGTGAATCTTAAATACTTGCAAGGCACCATTCTAGCCTCTGAGGATACAGTGGTCAATAAATAAAATTCGTGACCTTCAAAGTTATTATCTCAGAACAGGCACTCAAAGACAAAAAAACCTACCTAAATCAAAAAGTTAACCAGTCACTCTTATACTTAAAAGCCATTTGATATTTTCCACTATAGATAGCACGAAGTTTAAACTCATTGACAACCTGGCACACTAAGCTTTCATGATTTGACCTTATTAGTATAAGCATCTTTTCAGCTTCATCTTCTCATGGGACTCCCTTCCTTAAAATCATCATCCAGTAACTTCTCTCTGCTTTGAGGTTAGTGAACTTGGCAGGCACACACACCCAGCCTTTACTCTTTGTTTTCTTTACCTAAAATTCTTCTCTTTTTCTTCCTCCCTCTTTCTACCCATTCACTTACTCTTACTGATATCACAGCCGTGGTGTAGTATACCTGCCTTTAAAAAACTTTCCCTGGGGGGCACCTGGGTGGCTCAGTCGGTTAGGCATCTGCCTTCAGCTCAGGTCAGGTCATGATCTCAGGATCCTGGGATCGAGCCCTGTATCAGGCCCTCCGCTTGGCGGGGAGTCTGCTTCTCGTTCTCACTCACTCTCTCTGTGCTCAACTCTCTCTCTCTTAAATAAATAAATAAATAAATAAAAACTTCCCCTGGGCCCAGTTAAACCAGGCTAGGTGCCCTATTTTATGTAGCACACGAGAAAATTCTGACTTACACTCTCAGAGCATTACCCAACCTGAACTGCAATTGTTGGGAGTGCTTTTCTTTTTTTTTTTTTTTTTTAAAATTTTTTTTATTTGACAGAGAGAGATCACAAGTAGGCAGAGAGGCAGGCAGAGAGAGGGGGGAAGCATCCTCCCTGCTGAGCAGAGAGCCAGATGCAGGGCTCAATCCCAGGACCCTGAGATCATGACCTGAGCCAAAGGCAGAGGCTTTAACCCATTGAGCCACCCAGGCACTCCTATTGGAGTGTTTCTTAAAGATAAGGCCTATTTTGTTACTGTAAACCAAAAAGTTGTCAATGTCCTCTTTATAATAGTTTTCTCCCTTTATAAAAATGGGATTATGCCCACTACCTATAAATTATTTTAATGGCTACATGATGACCTTTTACCTTTATTCAAGTTTTGACAGAATTAGAGTGACAATGACTTCTCTGCTAAAACCAACAGGTTTATGGTAGAGTGGGTATATATGCAGTGATAATCCATTTTTAGATGGATGGAAAATATGGAAGTCAAGGTGAGAAAAACACTAGCTTAGTGAAACATACTAGAATCTAATGAACCAACAGCTGAAAGTATGCTGAAACTGTCTCCTCAATTCTCTGCTTACACAATAGAAAGCTCATATAATTAAAAATCTAAGTCCCTTTGTCTTATTAAAATTGTTTATATGTAATTATTCATGAGGAATTTATATAAGAATGATACGGAGCAAGTAAAGAAACAGGACCACGATCACCTCACTATTCTTCTATATCTCCCAAGCTGTTTGGTAATTCGTAAAAATAAATGAGTCTTCTTCATCCCTGTGCTTTACTAAAGACCCCATCATGGTCCTATGCCTGACATTCCGCCAAGACAATTTCCATTCCCACTTAGATTATGTCCCACTGAGTGTCCGCAAAGTTCTCATATTACCACCTTAGCTTTTTCCTGAGTTCCACCCAGGCAATATTAGGGATTTTGGGTTTTGTTTTGTTTTAAAGATTTTGTTTATCTATTTGAGAGAGACAGAGGGAGAGAACACAAGCAGGATAAGTGGCAGGCAGAGGGAGAAGAAGGTCCCCACTAAGCAAAGAGCCTAATGTTGGACTCGATCCCAGGACCCTGAGATCATGACCTGAGTCGAAGGCAGATGCTTAACCGAATAAGCCACCTAGGCACCCCAATGTTAGGACTTTCAACACTTAGGCAGTACACAGGTACTATGCCTAAGGCGCATGAGTGTTATAACCCTAAAAACAAATCACAGGCTCTAAATACCAAAAAAAAAAAAAAGAAAGAAAGAAAACAGATTGCAAAAAATATTCATGTGTCATTACATTTCCAAATAACATTATGTCAACATTAATTTTAATACCTACAAAATTTTCATTACATTTGAAAACAATTTAGACTAGATTTTCTCAGATCCATTTGTAAATATGTATGATTATCCACAGTAAATTAAATAATTACAAAAGTAATTTACAAAAACAGAGTTATCATATGACCCAGAAATTCCACTCCCACATATATATCCAAGAGAAAACATGGCCACACAAAAACTTGTACACAACATTATTCATAAAGGCCAAAAAGAAGAAATTAACTCAGGACGCCTGGGTGGCTCAGTTGGTTAAGCGGCTGCCTTCGGCTCAGGTCATGATCCCAGCGTCCTGGGATCGAGTCCCGCATCGGGCTCCTTGCTTGGCAGGGAGCCTGCTTCTCTCTCTGCCTCTGCCTGCCTGTCTGCCTGTGCTCTCTGAAAAATAAGTAAATAAATAAGTAATATAAAAAAAAGAAGAAGAAATTAACTCAAATGTCTATCAACAGATAAATGGATAAATAAAGTATTTCCACACAATAGATTATATTCCACAATGTAAGAGAATGAAGTACTGATAGGTGTTACAAAATGGATTAACATCAAAAACAGACTTAGTGAATGAAGTTGCTCAAAAAGAGAGGTCATCTGAATGCATATATTCAAGCATTATTCAATCTACAAATCAGCAAAATCCAAACTGTAGGAAACTATTGGATAATCAGACTTCTTCAATAAATATGCACACATATAAGAAAGAAAAGAAAAAGAGAGAGGGAAAGAGATACAGAGGAGAAATTTAAATCAGACTAAAAAGCACATTAATCAATTACAGTATGAATGACCTTGTTTGGATGCAGACAATCTTTTGTATTAAATTATGACACCCCTGGAAACTTGGACAATGACGGGATATTTGATGACCTTAAATAAGTAATTTTTACTTTTTATAATGACAATTATACAATGATTTTTTTTTTAAATTGAGAGTCCTGCCTATTAGTTCATATTCTAAAATATTTATGAATATAATGAAATGCTATCTGAGATAGGCTTCAAAATTAACAGCTTACGGGACACCGGGTGGCTCACCCGGTTAAGCATTTGCCTTCAGCTCATGTCATGATCCCAGGGTCCTGGGATAGAGTTCCACATCAGGCTTCTTGCTCAGAGGGGAGTCTGCTTCTCCTTCTGCCTACTGCTTGCCCTGCTTGTGCATGTACAAGAAATAAAATCTTTAAACATAAAAAATTTTTAAATAAAAAATTAACAGCTTGGTTATGAATATTTAGGGTGAGTGACAAGTACAAGCAGGTTTATTTTACTATGAATTTTTCTGTATATATTTGCAATTTTCCAAAGTAAGGGGATAAAAATCCTTCTCCTCCTCATCATAAACATGGGGTGAGGGGAGTACATAAAAGAAATAAGAAAACTCAGTTTCTGAGAGATACTAATCTAAGAGATCCAACATGCAATCAATATGCATCCTAAGAAAATCAGAACGAGGGACGTCTGGGTGGCTCAGTGGGTTAAAGCCTATGCCTTCAGCTCAGGTCCTGATCCCAGGGTTCTGGGATCGAGCCCCACATCGGGCTCTTTGCTCAGCAGGGAGCCTGTTTCCCTCCTCTCTCTGCCTGCCTCTCTGCCTACTTGTGGTCTCTCTCTGTCAAATAAATAAAAGATCTTTTAAAAAAGAAAGAAAGAAAATCAGAAGGAGAGATAATTACCAAAGGAAAAAAAAAACCCTAAAACTGAAGAACATGAGTTTTCCAAATAAAAGGGGTCTACATAATACCCAAAATATTTGATTTTAAAAATAAATAACAGGCAGGGCACCTGGGTGGCTCAGTGGGTTACTGGGATCGAGCCCCGCATCGGGCTCTTTGCTCAGAAGGGAGCCTGCTTCCCCATCTCTCTCTCTGTCTGCCTCTCTGCCCACTTGTGATCTCTGTCTGCCAAATAAATAAATAAAAATCTTTTTAAAAATAAATAAATACATAAATAACAGGCACCTCTTTTTGCCATATTAAAACATTGAGGATAAAGAAAAGATTCCAAAAGTTTTCAGAAAAGAACAGGTTACAGCAAACACTAAGTTGGAAAGTCTTTAGATTTATCAAGAGCAACACTGGAAGGTGGAAGGTAATATAAAGTTATGCCTTCAAAATCCTCAAGGAAACTGACTAACCACCTAGAATTCTCTATCAAGGGTGGTATCAATTTACTTCCCATGCAGCCTTTTTAAACAGGGAAATAGAAAATATATTCTATCAGGAGGGAATGAAACAAATTAAGAAAGACTTGGGATCCCAGAAACAGAAGGATCTAACAAAGGAGAAATAGGAATTTTTCAGAATAACTACTACACAGAGCTTAAAAACAACTTGTCCAGAAAGACACTTAAGAATAAAGGGCTGCAGAAGAGTTGCCCCAAGAAAAGGGGAAGGAGGAACTAATAGATTGTCTCAGGTGGCAATCAACTTTTCTTGTAAAGGAGTAGATCATATATACTTTAGGCTTTGAGAGCCATTCAGGCTCTGTTAACAACTAACTCAATTCTGCCACTGGAACACAAGAGCAGCCACAGACAATAGCAAATGAATGAGCATGGTTGTATTCCAATAAAACTTTACTTACAAAAACAGGGAGAGGGAAGGATTTGGCCCCTGGGCCATATTTCGCCTCAACCCCTTCCTTCCTCATCCCTCCCCTCACTGCATAACATGTTTGGACACTGAAAGGAGTTAGCAGCTCTGGTGGAGAATCAGGGGATAATTTTGGTAGATTAAATTAAAAACTAAGAAAGGTTTAAGCAAATATTTCCTAGTTATAACACAAAAAGCCTGAATCATAAAAGAAAAAACTGGACTTCCTCAAAATTAACAACGTCTGGTCTTGGAATAATGCTGGCAAGAAAATGGTAAATACATAATAAATATATACAAACCTATTTATAAAGGGTAGATAATGAAAGTAGTAAAAATAACTATAAATATAAAAATAAGTTAAGCAATACACAAAATAAAAAGATGTAAAACATGACTTCAAAAATATAAAATGTGGGGCGCCTGGGTGGCTCAGTGGGTTAAAGCCTCTGCCTTTGGCTCAGGTCATCATCCCAAGGTCCAGGGCATCAGGCTTTCTGCTCAGCAGGGAGCCTGTTCCCTCCTCTCTCTCTCTGTCTGCCTCTCTGCCTACTTGTGATCTCTGCCTGTCAGATAAATAAATAAAATCTTTAAAAAAATAAATAATAAAAAATAAAAAATATAAAATGTGAGGGAGTGTAAAAATGTAAAGCTTTTTAGAATGCACTCAACCTTAAGCTGTTATCAACTTAAACAGTTACAAATATAGTTATTATATGTAAGCCTCATGGTAACCACAAAGCAAAACAATAGATACACAAATGGTAAAGATACACAAAGATAAAGAAAAAGGAATTTAAGTGCACCAGTAAATAAATTCTCAAACCACAAAGGGAGAGAGCAAGGAAAGAAAGGAACAAAGAGGAGTTACAAAACAGCCAGAATACAATTTACCAAAAAATAGCAGTAAGCGCATACCTATCAATTACTTTAAACGTAAATGGACACAACTCACCAACCAAAAGACAAAGAGTGACAAAATGGATGTAAAAACAGGACCCATCAATCTATATGCTGCCTACAAGAGTCTCACTTCAGATTTAAGGATACACACAAATTGAAGGTGAAGGGATGGAAGATACTCCTTGCAAATGGAAACAAAAAGAAAGCTGGGATAGTTAAATTTAGAAAAAATCAATACGCAAATATCAACCTTAAGCATGTTAGACCAAGTGGACTTAACAGATATTTACATAACATTCCACCCAAACACAACAGAATCCATTCTTCTGAAGTGCACATGGAACATTCTCCAGGACAGATCATATATTAGGCCAAAATATAAATCTTAATAAATTTAAGAAGACTGAAATCTTATCAAGCATTATTTCTGACCACAATGGCATAAAACTAGAAATCAATAACAAGAAGAAAACTGGAAAATTCACAAATCTAACAACATGCTATTGAACAACCAGAGTCAAAGAAGAAATCAAAAGAGAAACAAAAACAGACCGAAAGGTATGGAAAACGAAAAATACAACATACCAGAACTTGTGGGATACAGCAAAAGCAATTCTAAGATGGAAGTCTGCAACAAATGCCTACCCCAAGAGACAAGAAAAATCTCAAACACTAGCTTCACACCTCAAGCAACTAAGAAAAAAAGAGTAAAGGAAGCCCAAAGTTAGTGGAAGAAAGGAAACAGCAAATATCAGAGTGGAAAAAAGTGAAATAAAGGCTAAAAAGATCATAGAAAGGATCAATGAAACTAAGACCTGATTCTTGGAAAAAATAAACTAAAGTGACAAATCTTTAGCTAGACTCACCAAGAAGAAAAAAAGAACTCAAAATCAGAAATGAAAGAGAAGACATTACAACTGCTACCATGGACACATAAAGGATTTTAAAGAAATGATTATGAACAAAAAATATGTAAACAAATTTGAAAACATATAAAAAACGGATAAATTCCTAGAAACATAAAACTTACCAAAACTGAATTATGAAGAAATAGAAAATTTAACCAGACTGATTACTAGTTAGGAGGTAGCATGAGTAATCAAAAACCTCCCAGCAAACAAATGTCTAGTACCAAACAGCTTCACTGGTAAATTCTACTAAACATTCAAATAATTTTTTTTTAATTTTTATTTATTTGTTATAGAGAGAGAGAGAGAGAGAGCAAGCACAAGCAGACAGAGAGGCAGGCAGAGGCAGAGGGAGAAGCAAGCTCCCTGCCGAGCAAGGAGCCCGATGTGGGACTCGATCCCAGATCGCTGGGATCATGACCTGAGCCGAAGGCAGCCGCCCAACCAGCTGAGCCACCCAGGCGTCCCCTAAATATTCAAATAATTAATACCAATTGTTCTCAAACTCTTTCAAAAAACCGAAGAGGAAGGAAACCTTCCAAAGTCATTTTACATTTTTTTTTAAAGATTTTTTTTTTAGATTTTTTTTTAAAGATTTTTTTTTTAGATTCCATTTATTTATTTGCCAGAGAGAGAGAGAGAGCGAGAGCAAGCACAGGCAGACAGAGTGGCAGGCAGAGGCAGAGGGAGAAGCAGGCTCCCTGCCGAGCAAGAAGCCTGATATGGGACCCGATCCCAGGACGCTGGGATCATGACCTGAGCCCAAGGCAGCTGCCTAACCAACTGAGCCACCCAGGGGTCCCGGCCAGTATTATTCTGATACCAAAATGAGACAAGGATGCCACAACAACAGAAAATTATAGCTGATATCCCTGATGAACATAGAGGCAAAAATCCTCAACAAAACATTAGCAAACCAAATTCAACAATACAAAAGGATCATACACCAAGATCAAGTGGAATTTATTCAACATCCTCAACTCAATCAATGTGATAAACCACATTAACAAAATCAATGATAAATATTATATGATCAAAATAGATACAGAAAAAGCATTTGACAAAATTTAGCATCATTTATGATAAAAACTCTCAACAAAGTGGGCTTAAAGGGAATGTACCTCAGCACAATAAAAGCCATATATTAAAAGCCTATGGCTAACATTGTAACCAATAGTGAAAAGCTAAAAGCTTTAAGACAAGGATATCTACTCTTACTACTTTTATTGAACATACTATAGAAAATTCAAACCACAGCAATTAAACAAGAAAAATAAGTAAAAAGCATCCAAATTAGAAAAAAGTAAAACTGTCAGTATTTGCAGATAACAATATTATATACAGAAAATCCTAAGGCTCCACCAAAAACCTATTTGAAGGAATAAACTAATTCAGTAGTGTTGTAGGACACAAAATCAATATACAAAAATCTGTTGTATTTCTATACACCAAAAACTAACTACCAGAAATCGAAATTAAGAAAACAATCCCATTTACAACTGCATCAAAAAGAACACCTAGGAATAAGGATGACTAGGTGGTTCAGTCGTTAAGTGTCTGCCTTCACATAGGGTCATAATGCCAGGGTCCTGGGATGGAGCCCTGCAACAGGCTCCCTGCTCAGTGGGAAGCCTGCTTCTCCCTCTCCCACTTCCCCCGGCTTGTATTCCCTCTCTCTCCATCTCTCTCTGTCAAATTAAAAAAAAAAAAAGAATACCTAGAAACAAATAACCACAGAGGTGGGAGAATCTATACTTTAAGACACCTTACTATAAGACACTGATGGAAGAAAAATTGAAGAAAACGCAAATGAAAAGATACTTGGTGCTAAAGATATTCTGTGTTGGGCGGCTGGGTGGCTCAATCATTAAGTGTCTGCCTTTGGCCTGGGTCATGATCCCAGCGTCCTGGGATCCAGCCCCGCACCACACTGCACCATGCACCCTGCTCAGCAGGAAGCCTGCTTCTCCCTCTCCCACTCCCCTTATTAACCTCTCTCGCTGTGTCTCTCTCTGTCAAATAAATAAAATCTTTAAAAAAATATATTGTGTGGGACGCCTGGGTGGCTCAGTTGGTTAAGCAGCTGCCTTGGACTCAGGTCATGATCCCAGCATCCTGGGATTGAGTCCCACATCGGGCTCCTTGCTCAGCAGGGATCCTGCTTCTCCCTCTGCCTGCCACTCTGTCTGCCTGTGCTCACTCTCTCTGACAAATAAATAAATAAAATCTTAAAAAAATATATATTGTGTTAAAACGTCCATACTACCTAACACACTCTACTGAGTTGACGCAATCCCTATCAAAATTCCAATAGCATTTTTTCCCCCAAAGTAATAGGAAAAACAATGCTAAAATCTATATGGAACAAAATAACACAAACTCATAGATACAGAGAACAGACTGGTGGCTACCAGAAATGGGGAGTAAAGAGTGAGCAAATGAGTGACAGGGGTCAAAAGGTACAACCTTCCAGTTATAATATAAGTAAGTCCTGGGGATGTGATGTGCAGCACAAGGACCGCAGTTAATAATACCTAATGTTACGTATTTGAAAGTTGCTAAGAGAGTAAATCTTAAAGTTCTCATCACAAGAAAAAAAATTTTTCTTACATAACAGATGTTAACTATACATACTGTGATAATCACTTGGCAATATATACAAATACTGAAATTATTATGTTGTAAGCCTGAAACTAATATGTTGTATGGCAATTATACCTCAAAAAAAAAAAATGAACAAAAAGCTACAGCCTGGGAGAAAATATCTGTGAGATACAGATCTGATATAGGACAGATACACAATACACACACACAGGTTTACTACCAGAACTCTCAAAGAACTCTATAAAGAACGCTCAAAGCTCAGTAATAATAAAACACACAATCCAAATAAAAAGTAGCCCAAAGACCCAAAGAGTTGAGAACTATTGATAGCAAATGAGTACATAAAAGATGTTCAACTTCATTAGTCATTAGAAAAATGCATATTAAAACTTCAACAAGATACTACTACACACCTATTGGAATGGGTCAAAATCCGACAGAATCATATACTGACGAGGATGTGGAGCAACAAAAACTCTCATTTGTGTAAGTGGAAATTTAAAATAAAATAACGACTTAGGCAGTTTCTCTTAAATATACACCTTTCATTTAACCAGTAATTCCCTTTCTGAGTATTTATATATTAGAAATAAAGATACAGGGACGCCTGGGTGGCTCAGTTGGTTAAGCGGCTGCCTTCGGCTCAGGTCATGATCCCAGCGTCCTGGGATCGAGTCCCACATCAGGCTCCTTGCTCGACAGGGAGCCTGCTTCTCCCTCTGCCTCTGCCTGCCTCTCTGTCTGCCTGTGCTCTCTCTCTCTCTCTCTAACAAATAAATAAAAAAAAGAAAAAGAAAAAGAAATAAAGATACAGATTTACAAAAAAAAAACCCTAAACACAAACTTTTATAGCACCTTAATTCATAACTGTGCAAAACTGTAAACAACCCAACTGCCCATCAACTGATGAATGGAATAACAAAATATGGTACCTCCATGCTGTGATGTATTATTCACCAATAAAATGGAATAAATTATTGATATATGCACAATAGATGATTCTCAAAAGCTTTAGCTAAGTGAAAGGAGTATTCATTTGACTAAATATTATATGATTCAATTTACATTACATTCTGGGAAAGGCAAAAACACATGGACATGCATCAGATCACTGACTGTCAGAGGTTCAGGAAAGACTACAGAAGAGCAATAGAAAACTTCTGGGGTGTTATTAATTGTGGTGGTACTTACAGTACCATAAAAATTTGTCAAAATTCAAAGCACACACACACAAAAAAAATTCAAAGAACATTTTCTACGTCTGTTATTCTTCCATAAACCTGACCCCTCAAACTCAAGATGTTCATCCTTCTGCAGTATCCCACATCTCAGCAAGTATCAACATCCAGAGTTCCTCAAGCCAGAAATTTTATTCTTTCTTGATTTTTCTGACTCTCCTCTACAAATCAATCCAATCAGTAAGTCCTGTCTTTATCTTCTAGCCAATTCTTGAATTCATGCACTTCTTCCCATTTCCACTAACATCACCCTAATCCAACCCACCACCTCTTACCTCATCACTGCCATAGCTTCCTAAGTGACCTGCTCGTATCCTCTTTTGACCCCTTGATACATGTCACATACCATGACCAATGTAAACTTTCCAAAACACTGATTTTCCAAAACACTGATTCCAAAATAATCTGATTATTTCATACACTCGGCTTAAAATCCTTCAAAGACTCTAACTTACGATCTTTAGCATGTATCTTATATTTTATTGTTTAACAAAAAAATTCTCTGCTAATTTATCACTCTGACATCTTTCCCATAAACTTGGTAAATATTTTAATAATATTCTGATGACAAAGATTTTAAAACAAGTTATCAGTTTTAAGAGAAAAGCTAAGTAGCCTACGGTAAAGATGAGAATAAAAAAGTAATCAGGAAAATCAAACTGTTAATCTATCTAGATTTCCAATAGAAATGTTCTAAAATCTCGGGGCACCTGGGTGGCTCAGTCAGTTAAGTGTCTGCCTTTGGCTTGGGTCATGATCCCAGGATCCTGGGATCAAGCCCTGCATCAGGCTCCCTGCTCAGCGGAGAGCATGCTTCTCCCTCTTTCTCTGCCTGCCTCTCTGCCTACTTGTGCTCACTCTCTATCTCTCTGTCAGATAAATAAAATCTTAGAAGAAAAAAAAATGTTCTAAAATCTCTTTTAAGTTTTTCTCCTCACTACACGTACCTCATTCCTCAGAACACTAAAAGCTGACCTGTCACTTAACTTTCCAGTGAGTTTCAGGTTTCCAAGGCTGAAGGAGAGCTCCAAAAGAACATGTTACTTACCAAAAGTATGACGTGTTAACACAGCCTGATGAAACTGTTTTAAAAACAAATTTACAAACAAATAGCAGAAATTAAAAACATAACTTTGCCAAGATGGAATGTATTTTAATTTGAAGCAATATTGTTCTTCATTTGGACATTTTTCTTTTTTTTTTTTTTTTTTTAAGATTTTACTTATTTATTGTATGAGAGAGAGCACAAGTAAGCAGATCGTCAGGCAGAGGGAGAGAGAGCAGGTTCCCCCCTGAGCAGAAAGCCTGATGTGGGGCTTGACGCCAGGACCCTGGGATCATGACCTGAACCGAACAGACACTTAACCAAGCCACTCAGGCACCCATGAACATTTTTCATATAAAGAACTGATTTGGATAATTACATTTCAGCAGGTAAAGCAGTAACAGATTCTCAAAACTTTCCATTTTAGGTAGAGAATTGATATACATAATTGGATACATATTTTACCTTAAGTGTAAACTATTTTAGTAAAACATATAACCATGTTTAACATGTTGATGAAGGTGACTAGAGCTTAACTACTGATAAATGCCTTAGTATGCCACATTTCAGTTGACTTCCAAAAGTATGATTTACGAATAATGTAAACAATATTGTGATTCTCTCTCTTTTAAAGATGTATTTGAGAAAGAGTCCACACGTGCATGCACACATGCATGGGGGGAATGGGACAGAGGGAGAGGTAGAGAGTCTCAAGCAGACCCTGCATTGAGAGCAGAGCTCCATGCAGGGCTCGAGCTCACCACCTTCAGATCATGACCTGAGTGAAAAGCAAGAATCGATGCTTAACCAACTAAGTCACAAAGGCACCCTGTGACTCTCTTTTCAGCCAAAAAAAAAAAAAAGAGAGAGAGAGAGAAAGAGAGAGAGGAAACTACCAAATGATGACTTTTTACTTCAGTATTGATCACTACTGCCAAAAATTTGGCCAGTCCAAAAATTACAATACTGGGACCTCAAGTAATTTCAGGTACTCAATATACCATAATTAGCTTTTCAAATGACATTTAGTGGGCTTAGAGCAGGTTATATTCTAATTAATATTATCATAATTAATATAATTTGAAAGAAAATACTTAAGGCCCCATATAGGACATTATTAACTTGCCATATTTTTCATTTGCTCTACTACACACTGACTAAAAATGCTTCTGTCATTTCATATAAAAATAAGCTCCAAGGTTGCATCTAAACAATTTCATCTTACTGTATTCAAATGAGTGAACCAATAGAGTTCAAAAGATATCTTTGTTATCTGATGAGGCATGGGGTACAATGCTTTTTGTTGCAACAAGATTTGATCCATGCAGCTCTTAGTACTCCACAAATGTCATTTCTATCATATGTTAAAAAAGAAAAAGCCAAGACAGAAGTAGGGGAAAAACAGTAAAGAGAAATACAGTAGTCTCTCATTAATCTCAGTTGGCAAAGAGTATATTGCAGGAAGTAAACCCTTACTAAGTCTCAAAGAAAAGGGAGGACCGTGGAGAGTAAGGAATGTATTTATACTACAATATGTAAGTTGTAGAAGGCAAGTGCTTCCAAAATAAACCCACCTGACCAGAATTAAAGACCATTCTCTCTTCAGACTTGAGATTCTCTCCCAAGTCTCTACAGACTGTACTTCTCAAGTTTTCACACTGCTCTCATTAGTATGAAGTTTAATGTCCCTTTTACTTGTTTTCTCTTTTTTTCTTAATATTTAGGCAAGGAATTTAAGACACCAACCAGCCTTTAAAAAAAAAAGAAAAGAAAACCATTCTCATATACAGAACTTTAATTTGTCTAACTCCCTCAAAGGCAGGCAAGCTCATACACTGCCATGCATGCTAGACAAAGCTGTGACCAACCAGCCTCTTCACAAATAATTACATGATCCAGGGCACAATTTTTCCTAGGCCTGATCTTCTACCCAAACATTAAAAAGGGCTACCCTAATCATTCTGTCTTTGCACTACCCAAAGAATTGCAATATTTGTTATCCAATTCTTTGGGAGCTAAATTAAATCACATATATTTAAAAATCTTGGATTTAAATCTTTTCTCACAAATATAGGCTAAGATGTTAAGATTAATAGTAATTTGCTTTTTTCTGAGTTGTTTGTTATGGGCTACATAGTTTTTATGGAGGACGGAATCACATACTAATCAGTTTCTACAGGTTCATTATTGGCTGTAATAAAATTCAGATTCCTTGCTTCTCTTCCAATTCCTACCACCTTTATCACTATTTCTCAACTGGTCCTTTTTTCCATTCAAATTAATATATCTGGGAGCTGGTATATATTAATTCCCACTTAAATCCTGACACAGCTCTAGAAGACCCAGACATGAGAGAATAAGAAAAGGTGATACAGCTACGGCAGGTGCACATCAACTTTGCTGACTACCTCCTGTTTAAAATTCCAAAAACAACATGGACAACACAACCTCTTACAATCCCATTTTTTCACTTAAGTGTCCATTAAGGTAAAGAATAAAGACAATCCAGGGGCACTGGGATGGCTCAGTCAGTTGCATCCAGGTCTCGGGTTGTGATCTCAGGGTCATCAGACTGAGTCCCATGCCCATGCCTCCCATTTTGGGTTCTGTCCTCAGCTGGCAGTCTGCTTCTTTCTCTCTCTCTCCCTCTCCCACTGCCCCTCCCCCTGCTCATGCTTGCGCTCCCTCTCTCTCTCTCTCTCTTTCAAATAAATATTTTTTAAAAAATAAAGACAATCCAACACACAAGTTATAAAAAAGAAATAAAAATAATGATACCAATTCTCCTACAGGAGAGACCTGGAGCAGGATGTACTTTGCCCATGACTTATAATCATCATAATAGCATCTAACTATGCTATTATGAGAGTTGTTAATAATAATAATAATAATAATAGCAAATCTTTATTGGCTTGCATATATTCCAGAAACCATGCTAAACACATTTTATACATTATCTCATCAATTCCTCAGAAAAACTCTAAAATGACTATTATCCTCTCTGTTTTAAAGATGAAGAGACAGAGATTTAGAAAATTTGGGTAAAATACATACATAACTATTAACTAGCAACCCCTGAATCTGAATCCAGATCCATCTGGCTTTAAGATGAAGCTCTTATCCCCTGTCCTCTACTGCATTTATTATTTACCATTGCAAAAACTAGAGTTGGCTCAGAGGAAGTGGATGAGATGATAGTTCAGCCTTCTAGAAGCAGGCAAGTCCCACCTAAAAGGCTGAATGTCTTAAGATGGTGGAGGAAGTTTCTGCCAGATGTCAAAACATTAAGAAAGAGGGGCACCTGGGTGGCTCAGTCAGTAGAGCATGTGACTCTTGATCTCAGGGTCAACTCATTATCTCAGGTTGAGAGTTTAAGCCCCACATTGGGAGTAGAATTTACTTAAAAAACAAAACAAAATAAGCCATGAGAAAGAAAGAGAGGAAGGAAGGAAGGAAGGAAGGAAGGAAAACACTGGTCTCAAAAATGAAAAAGTGTGAATCAGGAAACTAGTATTCTAAACTGGCTCTGTCAATGACAGTGTGATCCCAGGCTAGTTGCTATTTCATTTTCTCCATCTGCACAACATAAAAACAATATGAAAAGACAATATTTATAAATACCTTCCAAGTTTACTGAGGAAGGCTAAGTTTAGGTAGTATCATTCTCTACTGTTTTCTGTAATTTAAATTTTCCATCCATGTTTTTGAATCTAATGAAGACCAAAACTGTACCATTACTGAAATCTTTATGCCTTTATTCTTTCTCATACTTTATTCCCATATATCAATTAAAAAGGCTTTCTTTCATTCCATTTTCTTATAAGCAGTTCATTTTAATGTTCACCTGTTTCAGATAGGAAAAAATGCAATTCCTTTCATCATAATGTCACACCATTTCCTTAATCCTCGATTACCTTCTTTAAAACAAATTTTTAGCCCTCTAAAATTTAACTTCCAAGCTAGCCAAAGTTTGGACATAACTAAGTGCCAACATAAAGCCATCTATTGATAATCCATACAAAATATACTGTCCTTACTTATATGCAAACCTTAACTCAAAATGGAAGAAAGGCCTATACTTAAGATCTAAACATATAAAAAGAGAAAATTCATAGAAGAAAATACAGCGGGAAAGCTTTGGCATCGTATTTGGGAATGATTTCTTGGATATGATACCAAAAACACAAACAAAAGAAAACACAGATAATTAGTCTTCATCAAAATTTAACTTCCATGCAACAGAGGACACTATCAAGAGTGAGAAAATCCACAGACTGAGAGAAAACATTTACATCTCATATGTCTGAAAAGAGATTAATATCCTTATAAAGAATACCTTAACAACAATAACAAATTTTGAAATGGGCAAAGATCCTGAATAGGCATTTCCCCGCAAAGATACACAAATAGCCAACAAGCACATAAAAGGATCCTCAACATCACAAGTCATTAGGGAAATGTAAATCCAAAATACAATGAGATGTCACTTCACACCTAGTAAGATGTCTATTATCACAAGCAAACAAGCCAAAAATGGAAAGTAACTAATGTTGGTGAGGATGTGGAGAAATTGGAATCCTTGTGTAATGCTGGTAGGAAACGTAAAATGGTACAGCCACCATGGAAAACATTTCAGTAGGCTCTCAAAACACTAACTACAGAATTACCGTATGAGAGCACCAATTGCTCTTCCAGGTATATACCCAAAGGAAACGAAAAGCAGGGAAGGGGAAAGATACTTGTGTTACAACGTTCACGGCAGCATTATTCACAATAGTCAAAGGTGGACAGAACTCAAATGCCGATTAACAGAAGAATGGATAAGCAAAATGCAATACACATAAAAGGAATATTAATAATTCATAATAAAGGAGTAAATTCTGATACATGGTACAACATGGATGAACCCCAAAAACAGTATGTCAAATAAGATAAACCAAACAAAAAAAGAACAAACACTATATAATCTTCCTTTTATACGGTACCAAAGGAGACAAATTCATAAAGACAAAAAGTAGACTACAGAGTACCAGGTGCTGGCAGGAGAGGCAATGGTGAGTTATTGTTCAATGGTTGCAGTTTCTATTTGGGATAATGAAAAAGTTTTGGAAACAGATAGTGGTGATCGTTGTGAAGACACTGTGAGTACAATTACTGCTAGTGAACTGTACACTTAAAAATGGTTAAAATGGGAAATTTTCTTATGTATATTTTACCACAATTAAAAAAAAAAAAATACAGGGCACCTGGGTGGCTCAGTGGGTTAAAGCCTCTACGTTCTGCTCAGGTCATGATCTCAGGGGCCTGGGATTGAGCCCTGCATCGGGCTCTCTGCTCAGCCAGGAGCCTGCTTCCCCCGCTCTCTCTGCCTGCCTCTCTGCTACTTGTGATCTCTGTCTGTCAAATAAGTGAATAAAATCTTTAAAAAAAAAAGGGGGCACCTGGGTGGCTCAGTGGGTTAAAGCCTCTACCTTCTGCTCAGGTCATGATCCCAGGGTCTTGGGATCAAGCCCCACATCAGGCTCTCTGCTCAGCAGGGAGCCTGCTTCCCTTCCTCTCTCTCTGCCTGCCTCTCTGCCTACCTGTGATCTCTGTCAAATAAATAAAAAAATCTTAAAAAAAAAAAATACAAAAAAAGGTACTGTCCTGGGGCACCTGGGTGGCTCAGTGGATTAAGCCTCTGCCTTCGGCTCAGGTCATGATCTCAGGATCCTGGGATCGAGCCCCGCATCGGGCTCTCTGCTCAGTGGGGAGCCTGCTTCCCCCTCTCTCTCTGCCTGCCTCTCTGCCTACTTGTGATCTCTCTCTCTCTGTCAAATAAAGAAATAAAAATATTTAAAAAAAAAAGGTACTGTCCTTCTCAGTGTTTAAAATCCAGATCATATGGACAACAAAGTTCTGATGCAAAAGAAATATCTAAATCTCAGTGCAAAGTGCTCTAAAAATTTTTTTTAATGTAATTAAACAATACTTAGAACTACAAAGATAAAATATGATTACTTTTGGTTTATACAGACTTTTACCAAATAAAAGAAATATTTTAAAAGATACCTTAACATGTTTCTTAAGGTTCAGGACTATTTGGGGATCTTCCTGAACATCACTATAATTCATTATTCTAGTAACTTCATCCCAAAGTATGCTCTATTTCTCACTGTCAGAAAACAGTAATTATAAACAAAAGGAGACAGCTAGCATAAACTCTATAGTGTTTGGAATCAGTTATTGGTATGAACTCATAGTTTTTAATAAATGCACACATGATTAAAAAGATACAAAAATAAACATGGATGTCTGTGTATGAATTAATGCATATATATACATATATGCATTATTAATTAATAATGCATATATATGCATATTAATTAATAATACATATTATTAATTATAATTATTAATAATTAATGCATATATATTATATATATACATATATTTCTAGCTCTGTCTGCTAAGAAGGCCTAACAGGAGCAATGACATCTCAGCAGCAATAAGCACACATCACATCCAGACCTTGGTTTCTAAATATCATTTCCAATAGAAAGAACCAGAGCTCCTTGGACAAATGACTGATTCTAGGTCTGAGCAGAGAAATGGAAGATAAACCCAGAAAATGTTATGCCAGAAAAAAAAAATGCTTTCCTATAGAAAAGAGAAAGGGAGCATGGTGAAAAGACAAAGAGTCAACCTGAACACCATACCTGGAACGATCTGACAACAAAATAATGACAGCATTAAATTATAAACCATAAAATAAAACAAGTATCTATGACCCAATACTAATATAAACAAATTACTAAATAAACAAGAAGGGGCAGGTCTTTCCTACAGAAAAATTCCAATTAATAAATGTAGAAGGAAATGAGAAAAACAAAATCACCATCAGATGAACACCATTATAGTAATTGTTACAGGCAAGATCTACCAAAGCATACTGAAAACAAATGGGCAAAGGTTTGAGGAGAAAAGGGATAAATGCACAGTTTCAAAGAATCTCTGCAAGATACCTTGTAATTACAAAGACAAAAATGCTGACTTTACAAGTAGAGAAATTTGACAGACATGACAATCACCATATGAGAATTAACATCTCCTCAAATAGGATATACTGACGTCCTGTACTCAACATCAATAATGTTGAATGTAGGACTCAACATTACACTGCACATTACTTCTATAGTATTTTTGTCAAAAATGCAAAACTTCAATAAATCAAGAAAATATCAGACAAAACCAAACTGAGAGACATTCTACAAAATAAATGACCATACACTCATCACTAGTGTGAAGGTCATGGGAGAAAAAAAAGACTATCACAGATAAGACTAAGGAGACACAATAACTAAATGCAATGTAAGATTCTGGACTAAATCCTGAAACAGAAAAAGGACATTATTGGAAAAACTAGTAAAATTCAAATAAGGTCTGCAGTTTAGTTAATAGCATTGTACCAGTGTTAATTTCCAGTTTTAATCACTGTGCTCTGGTTGCATAAGTTATTAACATTAGGGAAAGCTGGGTGAAAAGTACCTGGGTGAAGGTACAGATTTCAAAATAAAAAAAAAAAAATTGTTGAAGTATCCTATACATTTTCTCCCTCAAGTGAGTTAAAACCAAGTTGAGAAACTCAAGAAGTATTTACACAGAGTAAGTAAATCCAACATTTCAGTATCTGAAAAGCAACCCATGTTGAAACAAGACTTTAGTCATTAAGAGATACTTATGTATTTATGCTAGAGATAGGTGCTAGAGATGCTGCCTTCAAGAAACATAACTGGTAAGAGAAACAAAAACAATAAATTATCAACTTCGTTGATAAAAAATTTCTGACACACAATCAGGCTACAATCCAATGATTAAATAACAAGAGTAACATCATTTATGATGTCAAAGTATATAAATGAAAATCATTTAGATAACTAAAATCTTCAAATAAAACATTAACACCTGTACATTTACAGAATTTAAGTTAGCCTAACACACTCACTACACATATTTCAAATGGTAGTCTTTTTTTTTAAGATTTTATTTATTTGGGGCGCCTGGGTGGCTCAGTGGGTTAAAGCCTCTGCCTTCGGCTCAGGTCATGACCCCAGGGTCCTGGGATCGAGGCCCACATCAGGCTCTCTGCTCAGCAGGGTGCCTGCTTCCTCCTCTCTCTCTGCCTCTCTGCCTACTTGTGATCTCTGTCAAATAAATAAATAAACATCTTAAAAAAAAAAAAAAGATGTTATTTATTTATTTGACAGAGAGAGATCACAAGTAGGCAGAGAGGCAGACAGAGAGAGAGAGAGAGGAGGAAGCAGGCCTCCCGCCAAGCAGAGAACCCAATACGGGACTCGATCCCAGGACCCTGAGACCATGACCGGAGCCGAAGCAGAGGCCCAACCCACTGAGCCACCCAGGCACCCTCAAATCGTAGTCTTATACGTAATTAGTGTCTAATGTTTCAAAAAGTACTATTAAATATTTTCCATTAAAGATTATATTTCTTCAACCTAAAAAGCTAGTAGCTTACTTTAATCTCCAGCAAAAAAAGAATACAAGAGAAGTAAAGATAACAAAAATGACCACAAAAATCAAACTGAACAAAACAATTCTTAAATCAAGTACAATCTCAGGGGTGCCTGGGTGACTCAGTCAGTTAAGCACCTGCCTTTGACTCAGGTCATAATCCCAGGGTCCTGGGATCAAGCCCTGCATGGAGGGGTCCCTGCTCAAAGGGGAGCCTGCTTCTCCCCTTCTCCCTCCCTCTCTGTGCTCTTTCTCTCTCAAGTAAATAAAGAAAATCTTAAAAAAAAAAAAAAAAGAACAATCTCAGGAAAAAACAGATAAATTTATATATGAAGTGACTGGCTAATAAAGACAGCTAACTGAAAATCAAAATGTCAACCAATATATAAAGCATTATAATTATATTCATTAAAAAATATTCCCTCTCTGGGGTTATGAACATTGGGGAGAGTACATGCTATGGTGAGTGCTGTGAACTGTGTAAACCGGGTGATTCACAGACCTGTACCCCTGGGGCTAATAATACATTATATGTTTATTTAAAAATTTTTTAAAATGTTTTTAAAAATTCCCTCTCCCCTCCTCTGGGTAGGTCAATCAACAGGGTTCAACTGCACCCCAAATGTTATAGCAGACGCTAATGATCTTAACACTACTCAGTCTCAAAACTTCTAAGGATCAAAAGACCTAGACTGTTCTAGTCTCTACAATAAGCCTTCCCAAACACAAAGTGGTAACAGAGGATGACTCTAAATATTCTTAAAGATAATAATACAAGGATTATGCTAACATCTGCAATATAATAGAAACATTACTGTTAAGATTCAAACCCAGGCAAAGAGCCAGATCACTCTCAACAGATGCTTTGATTAACTGATTACTGAGCAAGGATTCAGTCATACATCTCAAATATCAATAACTTGTTATAAATCTCCTAACATTCTAAAATTTCTGCCTGTTTTTCCTAGACTTAACAACAACCAGTCAAAAGTCTTTATAATATTAAGATTCCAGGGCTGATCCTGTCATCAATTTTCTTGAATTTAATTGACAGTAGATACATGAAAACACCGCCTTCAATTATAATCAGACATTTTCCAGTGTATAAAGAGAGCAGGCAGATAAGAAAGGTGGAACACAAAAGAAACAGTGCAAACTTTTGTAAAAAGTCTCATAAAAAGTAACAGCTCTTTAAACAACACCACATCTGTAGGTCCAAAACTCAGCAGGGACCAACTTGGAAAATGCTGCAGTATTCCAGGGCTTTCTCCACTTCTCTCTACATTCTTTCCTTAGGTGGTCTCAACCTGTTTCATAACTTAAACACCATTTCACACTCTAAAAAATACAAGGGGTCAAGGCAGGTGAAGTATGCTACCATTTTGACAAAGTGGGGAGAATATACACATATTTGCTTTATATGTGCATAAAATATATCTTTGGAAAGGTATGTAAAAAAACATGAACCCTGTTTAGCACCACAAAAACTGGGTGTTACAGGATACAAGAAATAGGGGAGATTTTTACTCTGTACCTCATCAAACATTTTAAGTTTTGAATCATGTGAACGTAGTTTTTATTCAAAATATAAATAAACAAACAAACAAACAAAATAAATAAACCAACAGATAAGTGCTGATGATGCCCCATCTCTTTTTTCTTTCCTCATCAGAATTTAAGTCCCATGAAGACAGAGATTTTGTCTATGTTTTCACTACTATATTCCCACTGCCAGGTCCACTGCTGGTGCTTGAAAAACATTTTTGAATGAATGACTTCTTAATCTCAGCAAACTCCAGATGGTATATCCAGCTGCCTACTTCTTACCTCCACTTGAACATCTAACATGTCCTACTTAACATGTCTTATCTAACCTTTTCCCCATATAACATGCTTCCCTCACCGCTTTCTCATCTCCATACACAGCATCACCACCCTCCAACTGAAGTCCAAAACCCAGGAATCACCCCTGTCCCAAACAACTGCACTTTCATGCAAGCCTCAAGTTCAATCAATGCCGTTAGCTCCAAAACGTACCTCAAAAGTCTGTAACCTGATCTAACACGCTAGTCACTAATCTACCATAGCCTTCTAACTGGTCTCTCTGCTTCTGTTCTCCTCTTATCCAGTGTTCCCTGCAGTCAGACTGTCAATCAGACCAGAGCAATTTCAGTTTCACAAAAATTCCAACAGCTTTTCAATGTACCTTAAGAATAAAATCCAAACTCCTTTGGACAAAGTGGGGAGAATATACACACCAGATCTGGCCCTTGGCTATGACCTAACTTCTTATCCCCCACGAGAGTCCACATGCCCTGAGCTTCTTCAGTTTACTGACCCCAAACTTGACACCACCTCTGAGAACTTCCTTGTGCTCTTCCCTCAGAAAGGAATACTCTCCCCTCAGACTTCCAAAGGCTAACCCCTTCTGACTTGTCAGATATCAGGTCAAAGCTCACCTCAGACAGGTCTTTCCCAACCACAGCATCTGAAGTAGTCTTCTCTCAGTCACTAGCACAACTTCCCATTTTATTTCCTTCATTGCACTTAATGATTCTCTGAAATTATTTTTATTCCTTACGTCTTATCAGTCTCCCTCCCCCACCAGAATTGAAGCTCTAGAAGGACAGAACTTCACATGTCTTGCTTATTGTTGTATCCCGAATGCCCACAATAATACTTGACATATGAACCAGGTACTTAAATATTTAACTGACAGAAAAGGCAAAATTGACTTTAAAGAAGGTCCACAATATTTAATTTAATAGCAAACTGGTGAGGATAAAAGACATGGATAAACCATCTTAACCTCCATAAAATACCGAAAATCAACAGAGGCTGGAGAGTGAAGTAAGATTATTTCAGATGCTTCTGAACATTCAAATACATAGAAAAGGTATTTTTCACAAACTATGCGCATGCACACTGTAGCACTGTTCCCCTAAATTATACACAGCATCTGAAAAGGAAAAAAGGGTAACTCAAAACACTGTGTACCTCTGTAATTTCACCTCTGAGTCCTTCTCGGAAGGGTCTTTCAAACTGTATTTGGGTACAAGGCAAAGTATAATCAATCAGTCTGCCTTGGAAAGGAATCTGAGATTCTAAAGGATAGGGTATAGCCTTTTGAGTGTTTTAAATACCTATTAGGCAGTCAATAGTCAATGAGAACAAAGTGATTATTTCCCATATTTTACTTTGAAGGTACATTTGGAACAGATCTAGTTCAAAGAATTTTATACCGTCAAGTCAAAGCGCCTACGGTGAATGTTAATATCTTCAAATCTTATCTATTCTAGTTATCTAATCCAATTATGTCCAAAATATAAACTTATACGGTACCACCCATCAACTGGTAATAGTAATCCCTGAGGAAAGAAGACGATTTGACAATAACTGTGCAATTCACGGATATTCTATTTGCATGCACGTATCGCTGGGGTTGTAGGGAACGGTCCAGACTGCCTAGCGTGTAAGTGCTCTGAGAAGTCTAAGGATCTTATTTCACCAGACCCTAAGTGTAGAGACAGGTCTGGAGTGCACGTAGGTTACTCCTCCCCATAGCCATCAATCTTCGCAGTCTGAGGAAACAAAAGTAAAATACTCCTGGCAGGGATGTAAGAGACTGATGCCCCCCACACACCCCCAAACACAGAGTTGTGTGTGCGTGTGAGCTCGTAAACAAGCAGAAGAGTACACGCACTCTCACCTTCCCTCCTTCGGAAGAAAATGGGGCCGAGGGAGGGGCGGCCAAGGCCGGGTAGGGGAGGCCCGGGATCCAGTCCAGGGGGTGCCGGGCTTAGGGGTCAGCGCTCCGGGGAGCCGGGGTCACTTACGGGACACCACCTTCCCCCGCCGCCCCACTTCCATCCCTCTCCCCTCCCCCCTCTTCGCCCCCAACTCCTTTCCTCCGCCCCATCCCCGCCACCCATTAACCGGGAAGGGAAGTTTCCCGGAGCCTGCAGCCCGGCTCCCCGACCCTCAGCGGGGTTACCTTCTGCAGAAGCGGGACAAGGGACAGGGGACAAGGGGAGGGGGAGGCAGCCCGAAGGAGTGAAGGACGAAGCCCCCGGCGAGGAAGGTGGGCGGCGGCGGCGGCGGCTGTCAGCTCGCGTTCCCCTGCTCACAGCGCTGCCATTACTGTGCGCCGAGGCCGCCTCCCCGGCCGGCCGCCGCCACCGACCCAGGAGACGCGGGGGGTGGGGAGCGAAGCCCGGGGAGCCCGCGCGCCGGACGCTCACCTGCCACAGCGGGAACCCGGCAAAGCTCAAGGCCGCCGCCGCTCCCGGACGGGACAGGGGCGGCGGGGAGAGGGGTAAGGGGAGTAGGACGGGCTGGTTACGGGATCCGTAAAACAACTGGCCTCTGGACCCGGCTTTTCACCCACCACACACCCTTCGGGCTCCCTCTTCCGCTACCTCCAAATCCCCCCTCAGAAAGCAGTGGTAGAGTCCGCGTTACGGCAAGCGCAGAGAGCCCGATTTAGTGCAATTGCGAAGGGCCACGGAAATCAGTATTCAAAGTGGCTCCTTGCGGTATTCCCGGTTAAGGAGACAATCACGGTTCGCTGAGCCCAAGAGACTCAATACCTACCAACTTTTGGCACTACTAATAACAATATGTCAGAAAGGCGTTTTCAACAAAAGTACTTTCCTTTTGAGTTGTTTGAAATCTATGTGAATATTCTGAGACCTACAATCTCCTTGCCAACACTACCATGGGCTTTTCCAATTGTCAAAAATATGTCAGCAAAACTATGTTCCCCTCTGACATACATCTTTTCTAGTGGGTTTTTGTCTATAGATAAATACTGAGACATAAATATATATATATATTTTTTTAAGGATTTTATTATTTATTTGACAGACAGAGATCACAGGTAGGCAGAGAGGCAGGCAGGGAGAGAGGAGGAAGCAGGCTCCCCGCTGAGCAGAGAGCCCGACACGGGGCTCGATCCCAGGACCCTGAGATCACGACCCAAGCCGAAGGCAGCGGCTTAATCCACTGAGCCACCCAGGCGCCCCCATAAATATATTCTAAATAAAGGAACTTTTCTTCACAGTCTTCACCACTGAGTCCCCACCTCCCCAAAGCCCCCACATCAGTCTAAAAGGGGTTAATTCCTTAATTTAACAGGTAATGTTCACAAAAATGTAGGTTCACCTATCTCCTCCTCATATACACAGAGCCACAGAGAACAAAAGTCTGGATTTATTCCTTATTTGCCTTTCACATCCACAAGATCTTAGAGTCTTGTTATTCAAACCTTCTCCCTTCCAACCCTCTTTTTCAAAACTATTTGTACCAACCCTTTAAGGTTCATTAAAAATCCTGTTTGCTTGCTTGTCGATGACTGCATCTCTCTGATATTCTCAAATAAACCTATCTTTTGCTGGTAAAATAACTGGCAGTTTGAGTTGTAAGATTAATAATCCCTTAAAGACTTTAGTGCTATTAATAAATGGGACTTTTTGATAATGTATGATAAGATATGTCAACATACAAAAGGTCTACATGACACAGTGAACCAATATTTTCCAAATGACCAATGCAGGCCATTAAAAAGTCATACATGGATAAAAGATCCATTCAAAGTGCCAGGTAGACCAATAGATAGATCAATATATGCATGTGTGTATGCATGTTGCACACACATAAAAACAAAGTACAAAAGATTCTCATATGATTTCAGATTCTTCATTGCAAATAACCTTTAAGAAATTACACTTAACAAATGTTCTGTAACATCAGAGAAGAATATCCACATTTAACCAGAAAGACTATTAAAGGCCTGCTACTTTTTTCATATTCTTGAATCATAGGGAAGTTTTTATTAAGTCAGATATTAAAGACATATGCAAAAAATGTAAAGCCATGTCAAGATAAGTAGAATATCTTAAAAGAGTTATTTTTCTGTTTTTTTAAGAATTTATTTATTCTTTTTTTTTCAAGATTTTATTTATTTATTTAACAGAGAGAGAGAAAGATCACAAGCAAGCAGAGAGAGGGGGGGAAGCAGGCTCCTTGCTGAGCAGGGACCCGATGCGGGGCTGAATCCCAGGACCTGAGATCATGACCCGAGCCCAAGGCAGAGGCTCTAACCCACCGAGCCACCCAGGTGCCCCAAGATTTTATTTATTTATTTGACAGAGAGATACACAGCAAGAGAGGGAACACAAGCGGGGGAAGTGGGAGATGGAGAAGCAGGCTTCTCATGGAACAGGGAGCCCCATGTGGGGCTCGATCCCAGGACTCTGGGATCATGACCTGAGCTGAAGGCAGATGCTTAATGACTGAGCCACCCAGTGCCCCAAAATGGTTATTTTTCATATAAACATGTGATGTATGTTAAACTGTTTGCATTTACTACTTTTTAAGTTAATAACTGAGGTTTTAAAATTTCTTCTTACTTCTACCATGGTAACTAGTGCTCGATATAAACCACATAAATATAAGCTCTTTGAGTCCCTCAATAATTTTTAAGAATGTTAAGAGGTCCAGAGACCAAAAAGGTTGAGAACAGATGCCCTAAGTCATGAACTTTTGCATCCTGCCACTTTCCTTTTAAATTCTAGGTGGAGATATGAATTATCACGAAGGGTGCCAAACAATCACTATAACACTCCCTATTTCTTTTTTTTTTTTTTAAGATTTTATGTATTTATTTGACAGAGAGAGAGAGAGAGCACAAGCAGAGGGAGCCGCAGAAGGAGAGGGAGAACAGGCTCCCTGCGGGGCTCGATCTCAGTACCCTTAGATCATGACCTGAGCTGAAGGCAGATGTTTAGCCAACTGAGTCACCCAGGCACCCCTAACACCCCCAATTTCTAAATTCCAGAGACCTCTCAGCCCTTTAGAGCTATCCAACCTATATAGTAGGGAAATACATTTTGAAAAAACTTATAGTATCTAAGACTTTTAATACTAAATTGAGATTAGTTCTTCCTCCCAGAAAAAAAGATATTGTTTCTGACCAACCAATGGTTGGTCTTTACCCTCAAACCTAACTCAAACCCTAGTTCATCTGTGAATCCTTTCTCTGTTTTAATTTTTAACAGAAATTACATATATCACTAAAAACGTGTTTTGGCTTTGTAAAATGTTTATTGAATTCATTTATTTTTTTCTTGATTTCTAAAAATTTTTAGAAAATGTCTAAAAAGAGAGAGAGAAAAAGGAAAAAGCCCTACCAATGCTGCAGAAATAGAGGACCATATTTAAGTTGACAAATACTCTTCAAAATGTTTTCATGAACATAATTTAAAATGTTTATGCAAATTAGATCATATTATAGATATGCTATTTTGTAGGCAGCTAGGCAGCTACTTCACTTCCAAATCTTTCTGATTTTGGTCTGAGAACATAAATAATTCTTAGACAAAGTGATTTATAAATTAGTATTTAAAGAGGAAAATTAATGAAAAATATTTTAAGTAGAATATCTTAAAATGTCAATGCATAAATCAGTAAAAAAAAAAAAA
>RCUC01156886.1:0-46272 GCA_003697995.1 Taxidea taxus jeffersonii | reverse complement strand
TTTTTTTTTTTTTTAAGATTTGAATCGATCTCTAGGGAGAGAGTGGTTGGGTTATGGACATTGGGGAGGGTATGTGCTATGGTGAGTGCTGTGAAGTACGTAAGCCTGATGATTCACAGACCTATTGTTCCCCTGGGGCAAATAATACATTATATGTTAATAAAATATTTTTCTAAAAAATTTTAAAGATTTGAATCAATCTCAAACGTAGAAAAGTTGGAAATATGGTATGGAGAACTTTAATTTTCCTGTACCATTCAAGAGAGTTGCTAATTTCATGCCCCATCAGCTGTGAATACATTAGTGTGTATTTCCTACCATAAGGACATTTTTCTATAATAACCCCAACAAAATAAAATAAGAAAATTAACATTGATATATGACCACCATATAATATTTAGACCCCATTCGAGTTTTGCAATTTTCCCAGTAATGTCTTTTCTTTAGCAAAAAGATCTAGTTCAGAATCACATCTTGCATTTAGGTGTTATGAATCTTCAGTCTCCTTCAATCTGAAACTGTTACTTCATGTTTCCTTGACTTTCATGACCTTGACACTTTTGAAAATCATAGGCTACTTACTTTTAGAATGTTCTTAAATTTGAGTTTATCTGATTTTTTTTTCTCATAAATGTATTCAAGTTATGCATATTTTCCAGGGATATCATAGCAGTGATGATGTGTTCTCTTAAGTTTATCCTATTAGGTACACAACATTTTTATTTGTCCTGTTGCTAATGCTATTACTTTGATCATTTGCTAAAGATAGTATCTGCCAGGTTTTTCTATAGTAATGTTACTCTTTTTCCTTTTATAATTTTTTGCTGGGGAGATACTTTACAACTATGCAAATATTCATCATAAAGCTTGTTATTCACTTCCCCATCAAACAATTTATTCATTTACTTGTATTAGTATTAATTACCTGTTTCTAATTTTTAAAAATATTTTTACTTAAATTCAATTTAGTTAATGTATACTGTATTATTAGTTTCAGGGGTAGAATTTAGTGATTCATCAGTTGCATATAATATCCAGTGCTCATTATATCAATTGCCCTCCTTTTTTTTATTGTGTTATGTTAATCACCATACAGCACATCATTAGTTTTTGATGTAATGTTCCATGATTCATTGTTTGTGTAAAACACCCAGTGCTCCATGCAATCTGTGCCCTCCTTAGCACCCATCACCAGGCTCACCCATTCCCCTACTCCCTCCCTTCTAAAACTCTCCATTTGTTCCCTGGAGTCCAGAGTCTGCCACTCTGCTTTCTCTCCTTTCATTTTCTCTTCTCCTAATTTCCTCCATGCTATTCCTCATGTTCCACAAATAAGTGAAATCATATGATAATTGACTTTCTCTGTTTGACTTATTTCACTCAGCGTAATCTCCACCAGTCCCATCCAAGTTGATGCAAAACCTAGGTATTCATCCTTTCTGATGGCTGAATAATATTCCATTGTGTATTTGGACCACATCTTCTTTATCCATTCATCTGTTAAAGGATATCTTGGCTCTTTCCACAGTTTGACTGTTATTTGTAACTGTCTTTATTTATTTTTGTATTTGAATTGCCCCAGATTTATCCAGTGGGGAGCCACTTCAAGCTGGCTTCTGTGTCCTTTTGACATGTCATCATCTGTTTTTAAAAACTCCCTTGCTTTCTTTTTGGTGCAAAAAGGTATTTCAAGATGACTGGGAACTTTTTTTTACCATAGTCCTGGAATCAGTAATTTTTCTAAGGAGACCCATTCCATTTAGTGGTGAATGGTATTTAGAAAATAAGTTCTTTGTGCTTATTGCTACTGGAGTGTCCCTATTCCCAAGCCCACTCAATTATATTTATTTCTATATATATCCATGTGTTTACATCTCTGTTTATCTCTCTATTGGAAATCATGAGTTCATATCATCACCTCAAATTTTTCTCTAGCACCAGAGGGTTCATTTTGTTTTTTCCTCCCTTTCCACATTTGTTGTTCCCTCCAACAGTGAGAAAACTGGTTCCCATTTTCCTTGATATATTTACTTATTTAATCAACCCCCCTCTGTGTGATCAATTTTCAACTGTTGCTACTACCCCGAGCCCTCAAAAATTTCCCCTACTCTGCTTGGGTTTTGACAACTCTGGCTGCTACCCCAAGTGTGAATGTTCTTCTCATCCTACCGAGCTCTGATTTCAGATGCCAGACTACTGCTACTACTGCTAGTAGGAATCCTGCATGCATTCCTACTTGGGTATTTCTAACCCACTAGGGCTTTTGTACCTTGCTCTGGGCTATATCCTTCAACCTGGTGAGGACATTTACTGTACTCAACCCCACTGCCTGCTTTTAGAACTGAATTTTTCAAGGAGGGAATTGAAGGGAAGAGGAAAAAAACAAAGGAAGAGAAACTTAAAAATCTTAAAAATAAGTCATGTTACTCATTATCAAAAGTTCCTACATTACATATTCTTAAATCTATTTGTATTTAAAAAATACCTATTAACTTTTTGGGATTTGAGGGATAAGTATTTCTTTTGGGCTTCATTTTATAGATTGTAGGGCTTGGGTTTATTGTCCTTACTGTGTTTGAGTGAGATCTATGGTTTTCAAACTGTATCTTCCATAGCCCTAAGTTTTGTAAACCTATACCAAGGCTCCTCTGGAAGGATAGGTTGGGGAAAGCACAGTCCCAGTGGCTTGCCTTGTTTTCCATCTTGCCTCAAGGAAAATAAGTATGTGTATAACTGTTTTATGTATCAGATTTCCACATAGGATTTCACTTGAAAATAAAGGATTCAAATGCTAAACGTGCTTGAAAACCAGAGTGAGATGATATTTCAGAGTTTAAGCTGAGAGTTACAAGAATCAAGGTTTGAAATGATTAGGTGCACTTTTTTTCCATGAATCTGAGCATTGGATAATTTTCTGTCATTAAATGTTTTCAACATCAATTTAATATATGATCCATTTAAATTATTTTCAAAATATGGAAAACCATTGACTGTTTCTCATTCTCCCTGCCCCTGGTACAAATAGAAAAAAAGCCTCTCTAAATAGTTTGAAATGTTTGCTTCCAGTATTTTTATTGCTTTATTATAATCTTTAAAATAATTGTAAATATTTGTTATATATAATATGCTCTCAGTTTTCTAGCCATATATTTTCTGGAATCTCAGGGTTTTTTTTCAACAATTCTTTAAGATTTTATTTGTTACAGAGAGACAGAGTGCACAAGCAGGGGGTAGTAGCAGGCAGAGGGAGAAGCAGGCTCCTTGCTGAGCAAGAAGCCTGATGCGGGGCTTGATCCTAGGACCCTGGGATCATGACCTGAGCCAAAGGTAGATGCTCAACCCACTGAGCCACCCAGGCATCCCCGAAATCTCAGTTTTAATAAGGTCAGAAGCAACAGGAGTTTTTGTTCATTTGTTCATTTATTCATTCATTCATATATTCTTCCTCTGTTAGAAGTTGGGGATATAGTCCTTATGAGGATTGAGTTTGCTGTCTAGTGGGTAAGAGAATAATCTTAAGCATGGGAAGTATTAGAAAGAACTACACAATTCTGTGGGATCATATGATGGGCAGACTTCACCTATTTTAGGGCATGTATAAGGGCATGGCAATATCAAAGAAAGTATTACCCAGTGAGTGTGTGGAGGTGAGTGCAAAGAGGATGTACACAGAACACTAACAGCATTTAATACACTTTGCCCTACTTCTCAGCCCTACTAACTTCAGATTTTAATTATTAAGTTCTTATTTTTCAGTACCTTACATATTTTGCTCTTTTGCAATAACTACCACTTCTTCTCTACTGATTGATTCCTATCAGTACAAATTTTCCTGTTCAAAAAGTTCATAGATTTCCCTCCAATTCTACCTCATTTACTTTCACTGTTTCACATCAAAACTTTCTGAAAGATAGGTAGTTGCATCTGATTCCACCATCCATTTTCTCCTAACAAAAATCCAGCAGGATTTTTGTCCTTATCACCACAATGAAACTGCTCTTATGAAACTCATCAATCAACTTTATGATGTCAATACTAATAATCACTTCTCTACTCTCTTCTTACTCAGTCTTTCAGTATAATTTAACAAAGATGTGCCTCCTTAAAGAATTTTTCCTTCTCTTGATTTCAGTAATACCATATCTTCCTACCCCATTGGCTACTCCTTCTCAGCCTCTTTTAATAGGTTATTTTCTTGTGCCACCTGAGATTGTGTCCAAGTTTGATCCATTTATATGCTCTCTAACTTAAGTCATTCAATTCACTTTAGTACTCACTGATCTCCAGACCAATATAAATGTTGCCTACCTGGTACTTCTATTTGCATATTTAGTAGACATCTGAACATGTATAAAATAAAACTCTTTTTTTTTTTCACCAAAACCTCTTCATTCCCCAATGCTTTCCATCTCAAAAAATGTCCACCATCTCCCTCATTGCCAAAAAAATCTATGAAAAATTCTTGATTTATCTTTCTTTAGCCTTTCACATCTGACTTTATTAGTAAGTTATCTTGTTTTCATCTCAAAAATAAATCCTGAATACACAAGTTTCCTGATACCCATCTCTATCATCCTAGTACAAGGCATTATCATATTCCCCAATCTATTTTCAATGGCTTCCTAATTGTTCTAAATGCTTCAACTCTTGTACCTTTATAATCCATTCTATACACAGTAAACAGAGTGATCTTTTATTTTTTTTTTTAAGATTTTATTTTTAAGTAATCTCCACACCCATCATGGGGCTCAAACTCACAACCTTGAGATTAAGGCTCACGTGCTATACTAGCTGGGCCAGCCAGGTGCTCCCTGAGTGATCTTTTGAAATAATATTTTAAATCATGTTGCTTCCTTCTTAAAATATTCTGTTGGGTTCCCATAATTCTTTACAACAACAATAGCAATGTAATCTTGTCCCTTCCTACCACTCTGACTCATTTACTACTACTATCTTTTACTTACTGTACCCTAAACACACTTGCCTTCCTTTCTTAGTAGTTTTTTAACAGGGGACTACCTCAGCCGAGGGCATTTTTCAATCTGTGGGTGCATTTTTGCTTATTGTGGTATTTGGTGGCATTACTAACAGTGTGTGTGAGTCAGTGATTTAAGATGTCCTGCAACGTGCAAGACAGACCTTGAAATGTAGTACAGTTCTGAAAACTACATGATTTTCAAATATCCTTCTAGGCATTCATGTGAAAAAGATCAACTTAGAATCATTTGGACCTAAAACTTCATTCCATATTACATATAAACACAAAGTGTTTTTTGTGTGATTTTAATATATGCTGAAATTTCTAGGAATGCAGCTACATTGTAAATTGAGAAAAGATTATAATTTGTTTTGTTAGAACTCTATCAAGAGTTGCTCACCGTTTCAGAAAATCATATCACCAATGGCAACACCATTTGTGGTATTTGAGTTGCCAATGCAACACACCTGTACCTGACTCCATTTGTAGTTGTCACATTCATACTGATTCTAAGTATAGACACAAACATCTGACTCCTTCATATGGCTTCTTTTTTATTATACCTGAGCATTTTCATTTGAAAATATGTAGTTTTGTTACAAATTACCTTTTTATTTTTACTTTATATTACAGTCATGGAATGCTATTAATATTTTATATTCATATTTTGAAGATTATTTGTGTGAATAGTTTATATCATATATGAATTTAATTTCAGGGCAGAAATGGAGATTCTACAAACTATTTGCCATAAAAAAACAGCTCTGGGCTTAATAGGTTTGGAACCCTGCTCTAATACTTTACATTGATACTATGCCAGGTTGTCAAAATGCTGGTCACATTTGCCAGTTTTGAACAATAGAGAAATTCCATTCATAGGGCTATAACAGGAGTGTAAGACAATGTGCCAGCTCCTGAGAAAATTCTAGTTTCTGGAATTCATCTGGTAGAGCTGTACATGAAGCAGAGAATATTAGCTATTTACCAAAACCCTTTTCTAAACATTCTTTGCCACTAGGAGTGGAAGTAATTGAAAAATTTTATTTTAAGCATGTACTTTGTTCAGAGTTCTTTCTGCCTGTGTATAACCCTTACTTCTGGGGATCAGACCTTCTAAGATACCATGTGTATTAAAATTTCCCCCTTCTTTCCTTCTCAATTATTCCTTCTGAATTGCTCTTATGAGATTTAGAAAGATTGTAGGGTTTAAGGGTGTGTTACAGACACAGTACTATCATCATCCAAGAAAGTGGTATCATAGAGAAGTGTTTATTTTATTATTATTATCATTATTTTATTTTATTGTTTTGCTTTTAACACTTAGTTACAATGGGTTAAACTTAAGATAGTGGTACAAAAAGTAAGGTAGAATATGTTTTTATCCTTTTTACAGGTTGTCTTTTTATTTTATTTTTTTTAAAGATTTTATTTATTTACTTGACAGAGATCACAAGTAGGCAGAGAGACAGGCAGAGAGAGAGGAAGGGAAGCAGGTTCCCTGCTGAGTACAGAGCCTGATGTGGGGCTTGATCCCAGGACCCTGAGATCATGACCCGAGCTAAAGGCAGAGGCTTTAACCCATTGAGCCACCCAGGCGCCCCAATATAGGTTGTCTTTTTAATAAGATAAACTTTGAATAGGGTTTCTCAATTCAGGTTTATTTCTTTATACCTAATTTGTATTTGTCTAAGATTTTGGCATTGGGTTGCCAGTAGATATTATTTTCAGTGTTGAATTTTTTTGCCCTTTGGGAGGGAGTGTCTTCATACATATTTCAGAGATTTTGAAAGTGACTGCATTAGAAGCTAATGGTGTAGAACCACTTTAAATCAAGATCAACTATATTTATTTAACACACCAGATGATAGCCTATGCGGTTGTCACAGCCTGATGGTGATCCATGGAGAAATGCTAATAGACAGAAAAAACAAATATAAGTCCTTTGTTGTAGGTAAAGAATACAATTAATAATACACAGGAAAAGGAGATGAAGAAGCACATTGCCTTTCGATCAGGGAAGCTTCTGTGGACTTCAAATTCCACCATGATGACCCAATTCCAGTGAGACCACCTGAACAGGGTGAGGTCAAGTTTTTTGGGAAGGTCACTTTGTCATTCTCATTAGGATTTTTTTTCCCCTCCTTGTCCATTATCCAGTGTTGAGGACATTTGGGGTACCTGCCTACCAGGCACATGCAAGTAACTTTTTATCCTCTTTGCAAAATCATATTATAAGAGTAAAAAAGCCAATTCTCTGGGGTTAGTTTGCCTGGAGAAACTATCCCTCTAGCAGGACAAGGGCTTAGAATTACCCAATGTATTCCTTCAAAGTTAAATACCCCATTGCTTTTCAATGTTCTTAATTTTGAAGCTAAATTACCATGGTTATATGTTGAGTCTTGAGGTTAAGACTAAAATTTCTGTTCCAAACAGTAACGTATACTGCAATTGTTTCCTTAGAAGAAGAGTTAGGGTAATGTTCCATCAGCTTTATTAAGGAACTGTTGGTTAGATCTTCATGTCCCTTACTTTCATAGAAGTGTCATCTAACAGAAAACACTATTGACTCTCTAGGCACCACAAGATAACATTGTAGTATCTGATTTGATTAATTTTATGCAGAATCTTTTCACAGCAAAGCATTCATTAAAAATAGTTCAGTCAACCAATGACATCTGTGGGTTGCTTATTCTGAAGGAAAAATGAAGATATTTAGAAACATCCTTCACAATAGGTTAGTCAAATTATTATTAGTGGGGAACATGTCATTAAAATGTTATACTAATGGGGTACTTAGGTCAAAGAAAATGTAGAATTACAATGCTAACAAACAATACCTCAGTGTAATGGGACCTACACAGCTCATAAGGTTCTGTTTTGAAGACAAACTGTGTTTTAGGGTAAAATGCTATGCATTTATTGAAGACTAGATCAAATATCTTCTGTGAAATATTGATCAATATACTTTGGCAGAACTGATCAATCCTTCCTCCCAAAGTAATTGTTTATACTTTATAGCACTGATACTGAATTTTTTTTTAAGATTCTTTTTATTTATTTGAGAGAGAGAGAGAACATAAGAGGAGAGAGGCCAGCAGGAGAAGCAGACTCCCTGCCAAGCAGGGAGCCCAATGTGGGACTCGATCCTGGGACTCCAGGATCATGACCTGAGCTGAAGGCAGTCGCTTAATCAACTGAGCCACCCAGGCACCCCCTGATACTGAATTATTATTGTTTATAATAGTTGTAGTAGTCTAGTAGTTATTTGGCAGAGCCAATGACTTATTATCTTCTATATCTTCATGGCTAAGTTTGGTGGCAGCTATACAGTAATTTCTCATCAAATATTTATTGAAATGAATTTCTGCATCCAGGCATACACTTATGAATCAAGGAATGAAACAATTCCAGTAAAGACTGAGTAAGGTCTCTTCCACATCATAGGTAGATCATGAGTCCTTTAGAAATGGTAGGATTGAGACCTTCTTATTACAGCAATGCATGAAGATTTTATTGGTGGAAAGAATGTAGTCTAATGATATTTCACTAGTATTAAACTGTTAAAGAAGGACATGCACATTGCATTTTAAAATACTAACAAAAACGTATTAAGGAAAAAATTATGGGGTAATTTATAAAATGTTAAATGATCATGAGGACAAAAATTTGGATCTCATTTTAGACTCGATTAGTTTTAAAACCACAATAAACTGAAGAAAGATAGTTGTTTTTATTTTTGTTTTGTTTTCTCTCTCCTGGGGGACTGCATGGGGAAACTAAATTCCAAGAATCATGAGTGCAGAGCCGGAGTGTGCATTTGTTTGGCCTTGAATGCCCAGTGTTTAACACAGATGTAAGAACATGTTGGGCTCTTAATATTTGTTGAATAAATGAATCAATAAATGAAACATGCTAATCTGATTGTCATTTTCTTATTAGTGGATTTACAGACAAAAGCTCAGTTTCTATTGAAAGTCAGCTGCAATATCTTTCACAGTTTCACTCACAACCTTAGCTGTCCATTCTTACTTGTTCCTCAAAAACTTATTATTTGGAAATATGAATTCTCCTGGCATAGGTTTCGGCTACAATGAATTCCTTTTGACTCTAGCTGCCTGGTGTTGAAGTTTCGGTTATTTCAAGTGCTTCTCCAGCAGTCTGTCCACAGAACTACTATAGCAGTTTTCACACATAATTTCATTTATGAAAGGCTCTTATCAAAAGTAATTTCCCTTTCATGAAATTGTATATATGTGCTTGCTTTTGTATGCTTTCCCCCAGTCAGGAGAATCTTCCTTTGATTAGATACACACCTGTTGGGGATAGCTTGAAAAAACTGGAGTAAGGAGTTGGGAATTCAAAAAAGAGACAAAAGAGATAAAGCAGGTGGTAGAGCAGTTGAGAGATTTTTAAAATGCAGCTTTGGGAGAAATTAAGGTGGCTGAGGTAAAGTTAGAACTTCATCCCATTGGCTGGAAGGAAGAGAGATGCATGTCTTCTAGTTTGGAACTGTCATGAACAGACCTAAAGTTCTGTTAGTGGGTAGTATGAAGCCTAAAGAGGTACCAATTTGGTATGCCTAGCTGCTTGAATAAAAGTTGCCTAGGGCTTTTTCAGTCAAGTTACTGTATGTTTTTGGGATGACCATGTGACCCAGGAACCAAGGTTCAACAAGTTATTCATCTACCCAGAAAGCATGTAATGTTACGTGCAACACAAAGTGTACAGGGCAGAGGAGAGGTATATTACCTGCTACAAAGCAGAAATATACATACAGGTATGTTGCTGAAGATGCTGGGAAGAGGTTTTAGTATGCTGTCTTCGCTGTTTGGCTTTCAAGAATGAAAAAGCCTATTTATACTAACTTTCATAGCTTCATTGAACCTTGGTGGCCCAAACTTACTTTTCCTTTAGAGGCTTATTTTTTTTGAAATGTGAATTCTGCTGGCACAGGATTTTTGGAGCCTTATTCTTTTATTGGAAAGAAAAAATATATGTTTGTATAGCAATGTAAAAATTGCATGAGCCACAGAGATGCAAAAATATTACTTTATCTTTCCATAACTAGACTTAATTTTAATCTTGAGCCCTCTTTTCAGTCTGAAGCAGAAAACTTCATTTAGTAACTTATGGTTTTAGTGGTTTCTCAGTGATTTCAAATTTAAGTCCGGTAAAATTTAAGATTTCCTTCCTCTGATTCTCCCTGAGGCTGATGTTAATCACAAACGTGTGCCAGGATGTAGCTCTTTTGAAAGGTATCCATCCCTCCATATTGATTTGCCCTGTGCTGACGTCAATTCACATGGACAATAATCCTGTCACAGGCATTTATTGTCTGCATGTCTAGGATTTGGAGACCCTCCAAACTGTTGTTTTTGGAGGGAGCACCATCCCCCTTTCAGACTCAAATTGTATGATCTACATGTAGCAACTTACTCTCCAGGTGACCACCAGAATCTTTCCTGTCTGTTAGTTTTATATTACATTCAGGAAATTCATTGCCATGAGAAAATATTTGGTAGCCCCCGATTCCTATTGGACCCTTCAGGACTTCTATGAGACTGCAGAAAATCCATAGTGAATTTCTCCTCCCTCTCTTCTCTCCTTTTAACATTTAATTCAACTTCAGGTATTTTTTAGGCACTAGTAGTAAAATGTTCCTTCTCTGAAGAATATTATTTCCCATAGTGGGATGTGAGAATCAAAATAATTTACCTCTCTCCCAACACATACCCAAAGCTTAGACACTAAAGACTAAAACTACTTTGCCCTATGGCATACTATCTCTATTAACACACCTTCATTGTTTTATAAAAGTCTTGCCAGGCTAGTGGTTTTAACTCTTCAATGGAAAGCTTCAACAGTTTGCACCCTCAAATTCATTGAACTCCTTGTCTCAGAAATCCCTGCGTTGCTGTCTTTATGGTCCTTACCCAGTTCTAACCAATCCCCCACCTCCAACCCTACCTCCTAAATTAAAAGACTACCTGAACCAAACTTTCAGTTCTCAATAAATTTTGACCTTGTCTGAGACACTGCCAAAGCACTGTCAGAGTGGTATCTTCCCTCACAGGGTAAGCATCAAACTTAGCTTTGCCTCAACAAATCAAGAGCCTATGTTGGTGGTATTCAGGGAGCCAGCACTTGACAATGGTATCATCATAACTCAGTAGCAAGCCCTTCTTCTAAGAGAAGGTATATTTAGTACATATAATTAGCCATAATTGCTATGAAAGATTATTTTAAATGGATGTTTATGCAAGATCAGAAACCAGACCTTTCATTGCTGCTTCATGATATGGTTTGAATACCCAAACCAAATACCACTATTTCTCAATGGACATTAAAAATGTGATCTTGGTTTAAAAAAATGTGATTTTTGTTAATCACCATGATTTAATGCAAGTTCTACTCATGCCACAGGTATTGAGTTTAGGCCCTCTTGATAATATCAGATGCTGAGTGTTCCTCACGTGTCCTGAACCCGTGCTGCATTCAGTTTCCTGCTATGTGGTTAGATTCCTAAAACATCTGACACAGGTGACATTATTTTTATGCATTTTTTAAATTTTTGACTCAGTTTTGTTCCTTCTATCTGCTGACCTATCCAGGTGTTATAGTCTGAATGTATCCCCTCAAAATGTATATGTTAAAGCTCTAGCTCATGAGGGAATTGATGGACTTTGGAGGATGGGCCTTTGGAAGGTGGTGACTAATAACTTTATTAAAGAAAAGCTCAGATTGTTTGTGAGAAGTCCGACCTGGAAGAGTACCTTCATCTGACTATGCTAACAGTCTGATCTCAGACTTCTAATCCTGTGAGAAATACATTTCTGTGGTTTACAGGTCATCTAGTCCTAGTATTTTGTTACTGCAGCCTGAACGGACTAAGAAGTAAACTGAGCTAAACAATGAATGCAGTCCCTAAAATTCCTTTGTTAAGTGTATGCAAGATCTACTTTGGCCGGGGTTTTTAGTTGTAAGCAACAGAATCTGACCTAGCAAGTTTACTTGGAAAGGGATTTATAACAGTTCACAGAATTATTGGGAGAGCTAAAAGTACAGACTCTAGGCTGAGCTTCTGGGAACAATGCCCAGAACCACACTGAAAACTGGCTCGCTAAAGAAGCTGCTATTGCCATTGGCCTTGGAACTCAATGTCTTTGCCATGATTGGGAAGATGTTGCATTGGGCAAGTGTTCCCACTGCTGCTAGCTTCAGGAGAATCAAACACCCCCGCCAGTATGCTGTTTGTGATTGGTTTTCAAAGTGTGGTCCCTGGCACCAGCGTTGGCATTACTTGGTAACTTGTTAGAAATGCACATTCTCAGACTCTACCCCTGACCTATTAACTCAAATAATGTGGTGTTAAGGCCTGATGATTTGTGTTTCTGAAGCAAGCTAAAGTTTGGAATTGTTCACTTCATTCCTCTAAATCTTATGCATATACAGGTATATCTGCTTGGCAGAACATAGGTCATAGGAGGAACTCTAGCCAAAAAGCAGAGCAAAGGCATCTATAGCAGTACTTCTCAAAATTCAAAGTATATATGAATTACTTATAGATCTTTTTAAAATGCAGACTCAGACTTAGTATGTCTGATGGGCATTGCCAGCAAGATCACAGGTGATGCCAATATAGCTCCATAGACCACAATTTGAGTAGAAAATATTTATTGTACAGAAACACATGCTAGAAAGGTCAAGGGAATTGTGAGTAATCCAATGTACAGTATCCTTTACTTATCCTCTCTCTCTCTCTCTTTCTCTCTCTCTTTTTAACTTATCCTCTCTTTTAATAAAAACTCATAACTTCCAAAATTTGCAAAAGAAAGAGATTCTCCTCAGGGGGAGGAATCTGCAGAATCTTTGTGCATTATCCTTCACTTTTCTTTACTTGAATAAGGAGTCCTCCATCTCCTTTCTTGGAAAATTTTAGAGTGTCTGGGTATTATAGTTTAGGAAAGAAGTTAGCTTTTCCTTAAAGCCTAAGTTCAGTAAGCAGCTTCTTAACTTTCTGAATCTCTCTTCTCTTCTAAGACTTCTTCTCAGTCAGAAATAAACTCTATAAACTAAACCGCACGCCCTCACCAAGGCTCTTCTTGCTGCTGCCACTGTTGTTGCTTCCCTACTGAGATAGCCTAAAGTTGAGCCCTGATATGATTAAAATTCTGGAGGATTCATGTGGCTACCTGGTATCCATTTTTAAATATATTCAGTCCTTTCTCTCATGGCCAGATCAGTGCTTTATTTTTATAGGAACATTCTCAAATTTTGGGAATAGTTTTGCCTTTCCTGCCTGGGGAAGATAGGCCAGTTTTACCATTTGTTGATTTGCATTTCTGCTTTATCATGATATTCCATCCAATAAACCTTCAACCAGAGGACACATCTTACTTCAAAGGAAGCATGACCGGTCTTATGATGGGCCCATCACCCAAAATGATGGCTGTATTCTCTGGTAGAAACTATATCTGCCACCTGGATTTTCATGTTTCTGTAAAGGTATCCTTATTCTGGCCTGGTTCAAGTAGATATAGCAATTACTAGGGGTAAGTGGGGTTGCTGCTAAAGAGAGCTCTATTTGGAACTCAGATGACTCCCTAGGTTGTCTTTTATTATGTCTTCTTATTCAGTAGTCCTGGTCAATGGAAAACCATGACTACCTAATAAAGAGATCACTAAGAATTCATATTCTGCCAGGAATAATGGTATCTCACTATCTAAAGAACCCCATCTAACTGAGATTCTGACAAGGTACAAGTGGATAGTGCAGCTATAGTTACTAACATAGACCTTGTGACCAGCTTTGAAAGAGAGTATAGCTACTCATTTTATGTTAATCGATTGCTTTTTTGTTCACTCCCTTCACATTCTTTTCTCCTTCCTTCTTACCTTTTATGGAGAAAAAGACCTGGCTATGGCTCATGATTTAGGTTTCAGGTAAGAACAAGGCCATGATAAATAGCTGATGGGATTTTGTTGCAGAGACAAACCTCTTGTCTGGACAAAGGATCAAAGTAATTTGGCTTCTGTTACTAAGTGGGTTTATGATAAGAGTATCAATGATGTGATTGGCGTTTAGACTATACTATCTTTCACCACAAATATAATATTTCTAATAGTATATATTTTTCTCCTGGATACCACAATTAAAATTATGAGGATTTACTTTTTAATTGAGAATAAATTGGCTTCTGAATGAGTTCAAGGATTTATATATACTTGCTTTAAAGTGAATAAATAATGAATAAATTAAAATGGATAAACAGATATTGGCACTTTGACAAGAACATATAGGCAAGATAAGTTACAGTATTGTGGTCTGGGCAAATTTCATTGTGTAAGAATGAAAACATCAAACTTGTCAGTGACAATCTTTTAGGGTGAACTCCACAGAGGCTATTTCATTCAGCTCACTTATCCAATCACTTTTATTTATTGTTATAGTTAGTAAATGTTGTTTATGAGTCCCTGTGTGCCAGGCATTGTTTCAGGTACTGGGTATACATCAGTCAACAGAACAGATGTAGTCCTCCTTTCACTTAATACCCATTCAGGAGAGACTCCTTGAGGCTTAAAACAATATTTCCTATGCTACCCTTATTTTGTCTGAACTTCGGGTTGGTTCATCATGGCTTCTGCTGAGACTTATAGAAGCAGAGGCTAACAATTCTTTTGCTATCATGAGAAATAAAGGGGAATAAGAGTTTTACTGTTAGGACAAGGTTTGATTCTAAGAAGTAACTATATACACTTGGTTTGCAAAGCATTGGTGAGCTAGTGGAAAGGATAGATAGGATGCTGTGATATTTTAGTAAATGGAAGTACTAATATTTTGGTCAAGTTAATATAGGCTTATTGAAGAGGACTTATATCAGACATAAAGAGATCATAAAGGAAAGATGTATTCAAAAAGTGAATGAGATTTTTATCCTAGAGTTACCTATAAGGTGAATGACTTCTGAACAGATTAAAAAAAAGATCTGACATTGATTTAGATATAGAATATAATGGTATGAAGGAATCAAATACACTAAAATGTCATTTATTCTTTATTATTATTATTATTATTTTTAAGATTTTATTTATTTATTTGTTGGAGAGAGAGTGGGAGCGAGCACAGGCAGACAGAGAGGCAGGCAGAGGCAGAGGGAGAAGCAGGCTCCCTGCTGAGCAAGGAACCCGATGTGGGACTTGATCCCAGGATGCTGGGATCATGACCCGAGCCCAAGGCAGCCGCTTAACCAACTGAGCCACCCAGGCACCCAATTCTTTATTATTATTGATATTCCTCCCTTTAGGGGGAAAGCCTGATTTTCCCCCACTGCCCCCCCCACCCCACTTTGAGTGTAGGTTGAATTTAGTGTGTCATATCCAAAAAAGTGGACGTAGTGGTGTACAACTTCTGAAACTTGGTCATAAAAGGTATTGAGGTTTCTCCTTGCCTTTTTTCTTGATCTTCTGCTCTGGGGATGCTAGCTGCCATGTGGTGAAAACACTTAGGCAGCTGTATAAGAGATTCATGTATCAAGGTATGGAGGCCTCCTATCAATAATCTGCATTAAACTGAGGCCTCCAGGCAAAAATCATAAAATTAAGTCATCTAGAAATGTATCCATTAGCCCCAGTCAAGCCTTCAGATGATTGCAGCCCCAGCTGATATCTTTATGCAACTTCATGAGAGCCCCTGAGCCAGAACCAATTAGCTAAGATGCTCCTGGGATCCTGACTCACATAAACTCTGACAATGTGTATTTGTTGTTTCAAGCTGCTAAATTTGGGGGTAATTTGTAACCCATCAAGAGGTAATCAAACAGAGAGAAATACACATCTCTGGGCTTATAATTGCACAGTCTGAATGCCTATGTACATGTCAGAGCAGTTTCAAGATATAAGCTGCAAGGCTTGGGGTCTCAACCTTAGGATAAAAGCAAAGCACTGGGGCTGACCATTACTATGTATATGGCAAGGTAGAAGAAAAAAGGTGTGAGGCAGTCCACTTACCATGAGGGAACAAGAAGGGAAAGATCTCAGTTGGTAAAGCTAAAAAAAAAAAAAAAAAAAAAAAATCCTTTATCCTAGTAAAGCAAATGGTGATTGAGAATTTATATACACAAAAATGTGAATCTTGGATTAAATCTTATTATCCTATAGTTTGAAATGTGGGTCTTTGCAAGAGTAAATTATTACACTTGGTTAGCAAGGAAAAGGAGAAAAAAAAGAATAAGTAAGAATTAATTAATAATTAATTAGTGTTAATTAATTTTTAATTAATATAAATTGATTAATAGCTGAGTGCTTTATCAGTGTATCTATAGCCTGGACCATCATCCTAATAGCCTGAAGACTCATCTCATCCCCACCTTTTACATACTGTCTTGCCCTGAGAAGGTACCAATGCATAGTTATTAGAAAAGTAAATTAATAAAGAAAGGAGAATGAATAAATAGAGGGGAGAAGGATGGCGAAAGAGGAGTTAGTGTAAGAAAATCAAAGGAAGAAGGAAAATGGATGAAAGAAGTGTAGGAAGAAAAACAAGGAGAAGAGAGATAGGAAGAAAGGGGAAATGGAAAGGAGAGAAGAAAAAAGAAAGAAGAAAGAGATGGCTATCGTTACCACTGCATCTGGAGCATAAGTGTGGGGAGACTAGGGGAGAGAGCTCATGTTCATAGGTCCCAGATTACCTGTGAGTCCCCACTCATTACATTATGTTGGGCTCCCACTTTTTCAGCCTGATGACAGCCCCACAACCCCTATTCCCCATTGTTGGGACACTTTTTTTTTTTTTTTTTTAAGAGTCCCTGATACTTCCTATGACTTTGCTTTTAAGCAAAGAATTTCTCTCTCTCTCTCTCTCTTTCACACACACACACACATACACACACACACACACACATCACATCTGCATGATTTACAATTTGGGGGCATTTTTTCAGGATTCTAACAAAGGAATCACCACTGCTGGCTCTTTCTTTCTTTCTTTTTAAGATTTGTATTTATCTATCTGAGAGAGAGAGAGCACACAAGTAGGGGAGAGGGGCAGAAAGAGAGGGAGAAGAGACTCCCTGCTGACCAGGGAGCCCAGCATGGGGCTCCAACCCAGGACCCTGGGATAATAAACTGAGCCAAAGGCAGATGTTTAAGTGACAACCACCCAGGCACTCCAATGCTAGCTAGCTTCTTTAGATGTGTTTCCAAAGCTCTATGACCATAGGAGTCACTCGAAGAGTTTAAAAGAAATACAGATTTCTGGGCCTAAGATCCACCAAATCAGAATAATTCCTTTGTAAGATTCCCAAAATACATTAGTCTTGTTTTTTTTGCTCTCCAGTGAAATTTCCCTGAAAAGTATCTTGCTCCAAAATCTCTACCGGTTGTCTCAGTCAAAACCAAGGGCCCCAATCCCAATGACCAGTCAAAAGATGTACTCTGAGACCAATGTTTCTCATACTATTTGGGGGGAAGGAGCAGTTTTTTAACTTCCAAACTGTCACAATTTTTTAAGTATAAAATACTATAAAATTGAATTAATAGAAAAATAAAATTAAAAGACACATAATAAAACCTTTAAATTTTTACTTTACTAGATTTGACAGACAGAAGATATTCTTTCAAATTGTTATAAAGCGTTCTAACTCCCTTACTCTGAATTTCTGAATTAATCTCATTGGGGATTGGAGCAGACAGCTCAAAGGGTCTCCTTTGGGATTCCTATTCCTACCCAAACAATTCTATTTCTCTTCTGCCTAGCAACAGTTACTACCTCAGTTCAATTTCCATGACAAAGTTTAAATGCTCCAAAAATCCTGCATACAACTTTCAGGGACATGCATGGGAAGACCAAATGATTGTCCCCTGCTTATTCGTAGCCTGCCATCAATTCCCCTCCCTCTGGCTGACACTGGTTTCCTGTCCCCAAGCCAATCTGTAATCCATTCCAAGAGTTCTTCCCCGAAGCTATGTTTTTGATCTTGTAAATCAATCCATGTGTCATGCAGTTGCATCCCATGCTTCTCTGATATCCAGCTGTCCACCGTTTCACCCTGATCTATTCATTAGACAGTAGGCTCAAAGGATTGAAGTAAATTAATATGGAAGGGCACATTGTTTCTCTAGTGTTCCTCACTTGTGGGTTGGTGCTGGGAATTCTGCAAATTATCAATTAACATGCTTTCTCCTATTGCTTCGAGACATGATTTTTAATATGTTTTCATGAACTTTGAAGTTCATAGGGCTAGGTCCTATTTGTTTTCTTTTCTAACTATCAGAGCTGTAGAATGTTTTGTTTTTATTATACAAACATGAATGTATTTCCTTCTTTTCTGTATTAAAATTAGTGAAAGCTTATTTTAAAAACTCACATTAGTTTTTGGGACACACTCAATACACAATACTATCGAACTAAAATGAAGAAAGGAAAGGCATGTTGGTATAAGTCACCGTTTAATGCATTGCCTGGATTTCAGGGATTATCTCTCTCCAGATCACTTTCACATTCCTTTTTCTCAAATCAACTGACCAGCTACTAATGATTCAATCCTAGTGACTGGTCGATAGTCCCGAGTGTCTGCTTGGCATCTTAAATTTAACACATACCAAATATACTTAATATTTTCTTCTCAAGCAAAATATTTTATTGGCCAGTTTCTCAGGACAAAATCTTGCTATTATCTTTGAACTGACTCTCTCCCTATATAGCTAGCCATATAGAATTTATTTCTGCAAGGTGTAATTCTTCCTTTCATTCCTCTGGTACAAAGCAGACTCTCTATTTTTATTTAGAGAGATGGATTAAATGATATTTCTATCCTTCAGCCACTTGTAGCATTAACTTAATACAATTGCTTCTCAGCCTTTTGGCTAAGATCAAGTGTAGCATTAACTTAATACAACTACCAGATCAATTATTTTATTTTAAATCACATCAGTTTATTTTAAAGCACAGCTTGACCTTACTTAATACACATTACCGATGGAATACAATTCACATTCCTTAGCATGTGTTTAAGACTCCCCTGGCCATCTAAGTACTCTAAACTCCTGCAGACAGAATCAGGAACTCTCAGAATATATATTTCACAGTGTTCCATCTGTGTGTATATACGTTCATTTTTCTGAGATGCCCCAATTCCCAAGTGTCATAGTTTTACTTATTGCTAACCCTTTATATATTCCACCTCTCTTAAGAACTCTTCCCTGATTCATCCATTCAAAAATAATCCCTCTGTCTCCCATAATACATCTTATTTCTTTTTTTAGACAAATATACACTCCCTATATCATCTCGTAGATGATTTACCAACACTTCAGTTAAATATTTAAATTGCATTTTATTATTGGAATATAGTTTTAGAAACCATCACAACACTGTTTTTATTATTATTATTATTATTTTGATGTATAAGATTTTGGAGTTGGCAGACCTGGAATCTAATTCTCCATCAATTTTGTTTTATGTATTTTTATCCTCAATTTCCTCATCTATAAAAAGGGCATTATAATAGCCCTTCCAAAGGATTTCTTTCTTTTTTTTGTGTGAGTCTCAAATGAAAATTTCTATCAGGCACTTAAAGAGTTTCTCATATGTATCAAGTGCTCAGTGAAGATTGGCTATTGTTATACCACAACTGAGATAATGGGAGGGTAATAATTATGCAATTTGTATCCAAAACATATTTATTCGTAAAAAATAAAGTGATATAAGAAACTACAGCATAGCAGAAACTATTTCATTGGGATTATAATTCAAGAAAGGTCAACCAACCACAATATGACTCTTCGTTGTGCACAAGGTGCTTACTCTTCTCTGTGCCTTTCTTTGGGTTCCCTCGCAAACATTATTCAACTCCCAAAGACTATGAAAGCATGTTCTCTGTTCTCTGTGCTGTGAAGATTTATGGTGCAATTAAAGGAGATTGCTTTATACACACATAACTATTATAAAATGTAGATTGCAATTCCAAAGAGGAATAGCCTTGAAGAATGTGAGTGACTTCAAGGAGTAAAAAATATTTTACCCTTTTGCTACTCACTTCTCAGATGAACTTAAAACTTCTAAGTTGAAGAAAGTAAGGGAATAGCTACCCGGGAAAAGAGCCACTCTTAATAACTGTCTGTGGAGTCAGAGTTCAGTCTCCACAATCAAAGAACTAAGGGAAAGAATATTTTCCAGTCACTTATTCTGTCAGTTTTGCCATATGGAGTAGTTACGATGATGCTAAGCATGGATAGTACAAATAGATACAATGCAATAATATATGCTCATCACCATTAATGAAAAGAGAAGGAGTCAGTCATAACAAATTGTCAATATCTTTTCCAATAATTGGAAAAACACATTATAAACGCATCTATAATAAAGATCCAGGTAAGGTTATGTGTCTTTATTTCAGATATATTTATTACAAGGTCTGTGCATTTACAGTAACCAATAATAGATATAATAAAATGATAATGACATTAATTTGTATAGTTATGCTCCCTTTCCTCTTAAAGTGCTTTTAATATTTCATTCTCTTTCATTGACCCAATTTCTTAGAGAAGAGAGTCTAAGGAGGCCTTTTTTATAAAGCTTATAGAGAAAGTAGGCACTTTTCTCTTTAAAATCATATAAAAAAAATAGGACAAAGCACTTTGCCAGCATGGGATATTAACATAAAACACGTGGAAAGTGCTGCTGTCGCAAAATAGCTTAGACTTTTTTCCTTAGATCCAATTTATCATGGCATTCTGAATTTGAGTATAACTTTTTTGGTAAAAATGACTCCTCACTCATCTATGCGAACAAATGGGACTTTAGGCATAGCATCATAAGAGGATTTCCTATGCTATGTTAAGACCCCAATATAGGGACATTCCATTGTGAATATAAATAACTCCAGTCCCTCTAAACTTGCCTCTCCATATGGTTTTGCTTAACAATGCAGCAGATGCCCTGGATAGAAACCACCTATTTAGCTATAGGCAGGCCGGCAAGCTTCTGTCACTGTGTTCTCACTGGTAGGTCACTGGACGTGAATGCCAACCAGGGCAATTCCCTTGGCAGTCAAACTTGCAAGCAACTTGCAGGCCTAGGGATATTTTAAGGCTGCTCTACCTTAGAAGCCTGCCAGGTTTGTTGTTTTGTGCATGCAGCCATGTCAACTTTTTTCTGAGGTCTGATGCTTCAGAGAAATCTATTGGGATTAAAGCCAAAGAAAGGACTAGATGAAAATATACAGTCAACATTGACACTGATAATTTTTCCCACTAAAAAAAAATTTTTTTTAATCAAATGAGCATTAAGAATCTCTGAACCTGTGTTTTCAATGCAAGTCTCCCCAATTAACCCCACTCATTATGTGTTCACAGAGGCAATAGAAATTGTTTCCTGAATGCAAGAAATTTATTATAAAAATTCTTAAGAGGCTGAGAGCTTTCTGAAAAAAAAAACAACCAACTAAAATTGGGGAAAATCCCTGATGCCAGAAGCTGTTACTGAGTGACATTTACCTACTAAGCTATTACATCAGTGACATTTACCTGCTATAACTTGGACTGTGAAAAAAGGATGTTCCCTGAGCCCATTTCTTTTATTCAAGTCTTTTAGGTAGGCATCTCTTCCCATTGATTATTTTTGATCATTGATTCCTGCTTCTTAACATGCTGCCAAACCCTCTCACCTTATGCTCTAATGAAGACTTAAGAGGATGGATTTCAAAAACTGTATTTACTTATTTTGCTAAAAATAGAATTGCTAGTATTCCAAATCCTGTTGATTTATTTGTGTAGCTGTGTCTCCAAGTTATTTACAATTCTTGACAAAAATTGTCCATTTCTTTATCTATCAGCATTTTTTAGCTAATAATGTTGGGTATGGCCCATGGGTCAAGACTGCACCAGGTACTTTGTGTATATTATCTTTAATTTTTGTAGTAGACTGAGGATTACAGAAGAAGAAACTGAAGTCCAGAGATATGACCTAATTTTGGTCAAGTCCTAGAAAGCAGCTAAATTGGGTTAAAAATATACTTTTGCTTTTCTCTACATTTCACATTCTTTTGATGGTATTTTCTTCTATCTGTATATTACAAGTGAGATTATTTTACAGTCTGGTTTTCTCCATTGGATTTTAAATTTTTTAAAAATGAAGAGTACTTTTTTTTTTTTTTTTACACTGAAATGAATAAAACATATTGTCTCATCCTTGCATCAACTTCTACTTGTCAGGCCATCCATACTAACCTTTCTCCTTCCAAAGCCTGTGTTTACAGAACTGAACTTTCCTTCTGGTCTCTCTCCATTCCCAGAAATTGGGATGATGATAAGTATACTCAAAGTCCACCTTGATCACTTGGACATGGCCCTCCTGACATTCTCTGAGGGCTCCCCAAGGCAGATTATACATAAGGAATCAAAGTATTGTGAGGTGTAGTTGTGACATTATTAGAGAAAACTGAGCTGTATTTTCAAGAGAATTATTTTTGCATGTTAAAGGCCTAAAATGTTTATTGCCCCTGAACTCAAACCAGAATCTCTGGCCTTGTATATTTGTTAGATAGAGAAGGCTCAAATCTTTTGCCTTAAACTAGCCAAAGAGAATACTGATGCTTTAGGCATTTTTCTGGGGTTTAGCCTGAACTATTTAATAGCTTCCTACAGAAAGCAGTGATATTCAAGAAAAGTCAAAATGACCTATCCATCCATCTCTTAATATATTCCATGTTTTATTCTTCAATGAGCTTTTACCAGAAAGTTTTTATTTTCTACCAGGCAAAAGACTAGATGCTTTATGATTTATTTCATTTAATCAAAAATCAAGCATTATATTCACATTGTAGATATTATCGTCCCATTTTACGAATGGTGAACAGGTCTTTAGAAGTTAGGGACATTTTTACAATGTCATTCAGCTAGCAATTAATGGACACAGACTTTGAACATGTATATTCTTCATACTCAGGTCTTGCTTTGTCCTGTATATGTCATATTGACATTAAACAATGAATTAGGAGGGGTGCCTGGGTGTGTGTTAAAGCCTCTGCCTTCGCCTCAGGTCATGATCCCAGGGTCCTGGGATGGAGCTCCACATCGGGCTCTCTGCTCAGCGGGGAGCCAGCTTCCCCTCCTTCTCTCTCTGCCTGCCTCTCTCCCTGCTTGTGATCTCTGTCTGTCAAATAAATAAATAAAAATATTAAAAAAAAACAATGAATTAGGATTGTTATGTTCTTTGTTTTATTGAGGCTCCATATAAGACATGGTAATAGGATTTTTATTTCTTAATTCTCTGTAATATCATCACTGAAACTTTTTCTATTTGTTGATTGTGCCATATATGGGAACTAACAAATTTCTTCCAGATTTGGTTTGAGGAAAAAACTTTATTTCTTAAATAACTAATGTTTTATTATTATAAATAGAAGTATGTAGGTTTTTATTTCTTGTTCGCTTGTTGTCTTGATAGCTTATGTGCTTGTTTTGCTTGCTTTGCTTCCAGGAAGCTCTAGACTAAATTTTAAAGCTCAATCATAAAAATTACTGTAGTAGGTTAGGAGGTTGATGTATTTTAAAATTCTCAGATCGACAGTCTTCTTTTAGTCTAACTCTGAAATTCAGTTTTAAAGGAGAGGTTTAAATTATAAATAATTGACATAGATTCAGAAGCAAAACCCATATTTTTAAAATGAGAGTTCTCAAATCTCTCTCATCTACCTATGTTGTTCTTGCCCTATCTTGTTTTTTGTTTTTTCAGATTTTGAAAGCTAAACTTCTTGTCATAGCAAGTCTTTAGGATTACTCTTTCAAAGCTCAAATTGAATATTTATTTAAGAAAAAAAGCTTGCAACATTCTTTTAAAGGACAGAACTTACAAATTAGATTTTGGTTTAAAAATGATGAAATGCCAAGTCTTAGTTCACAGTTTATTTTAAATTTTATGAGAGTTTGCACTTGTCTTCTTCTCTCCTCCTGTCCTTCCTGAAACATTCCAGTCATTATCACATCATATTTATAGCAGTCTTTCCTCTGAAAATGTGTTCATGGAACACTGACCATGTTTCATATATAAAAATGAATCCAAAGTAAATTGATTGAAAATATACATATTGTGTTTGAGTTAAGATGATGTCAAAGCAACCAGGCAACTGGTGACCTTGGGCACCTCAGGTGTTCAGTGCATGTCATTTGGCCAAAACTGTGCTAAAATGAGTCTAGGTAGTTATTTGGTATTACGGAAGACTAAGAGTTGACTAAATTTTGCATTTTCCAAGTAGTTCTATTGATGTCCCCTAGGGGAATTAGTTTCAGGTGCTTTCAACAGCATTTTGTTTTCCATCTGGCTTGACACAATTTACTTTTCTGACTATGTAGGGTAGAGAGCATTTCATGTCCTGAATCCCAAAGATGTGGACCAAAAACCTGGTAACTTCTATAGCTCTTCTCTTTTAATTAACCTGCATGCATTTAAAAAATACATATCTATCCTTTAATACTTATACATAATCTATTTGTGTATTTAATTTGCTATATGTATATGGAATACCATTTACTCATACTGACTTCCTTGCTGAGTTTCAGAAAACTTTTTCTGCATTAGCAGGGGTCTTAGAATAGATGCAGGAGAAAACATTATTAGGCCTAACAAGATAACCTAATTTGTCAAATCTGAGACTATTGGAGCTGATAGATAGAATGTTACCTTTCAGGGAAAGTGTTGAAAATAGCCCTGGAACAAAACCTTTGGAGAGAAGTTGTTAGTAATTTGCCAACTTACTTGAGTTGTGATGAAACAGAAAGAAATAATATCATTTTCCCTGTTTATGATTAAATAGCTGATATATTTTATAAAGAAGGGCAAATAATGATTTGTACATTCTAATTATAGCTAAATTCCAGGTTTGGTGGTGCTTGTCCTGGATTTCACTTTTCCAGAATATATTACGAGTAACAGAATCAAGATGATTTCTTAACATAATGCCTTTAGCTAAGCATATGTATCTTTAGTATTTTGGTATTAGAGGTGGCAATATAAAATAATTGCACTCAGAACTGTAAAAGTTTACAGGCTATGGTGCCACTGTTATATTTATTAGCAGGTTGTATTTATTAGCATAGATTATAAAATGTAGTGGGGATTTGGCAATTTTATGGTCTATTGATCAAGGTAGATAGCACAGAAAGATAATTTAGGACTTAAAGTGAACTGAATATTTGGACTGTAACTACTGGTCAGTTATTTAGATAATCACTTCCCTACCTCCCATCTACATATTCCCCACACATATATGATGGAGACACATTAAAAAAAAAAGACTGACCAATTACAGGGATGTTATTTTTATGACATGAACCCCTTTGACCCAACTTTTTCATCTTCCCTTTTAATATATGAATTGTAGGACATGATGAAACATTTTCCACTATGCCTCCTTGTTTCCTGTACAGGCATCTCTAGTTATGACCTCCTGTGGACTGTAAGAGTGGGGATGACCCTTTGACCAGCTGCAAGGTGGCCAGCTCAGTTAAGTTCTGCATGGAGAGGAAAGACTGAACTCTCTTTTGTGTCACATTCTTGAAGGCTTTTCCTGGCCAGCGTTGATTTGGCAGGAGTGTGCACTTGGGCTGCTGGGCTGCTGCCAGTCACTTGGTCCTGAAACTGGAGTGAGTAGGATCCTGCCAAAGATTAGACTGAGAAATCTGGATGCAGGCTGGCAATCCAAGCAATGGCTCCAGCCAAATTGGCACAGTTGGGAAAACCTTGGAGAATCACAATTATTTTAAACAAAATACAAAGTTTGTGAGCTTTCTAAACATTATGTAAATCAGCCTTGATTTCTAATTCACAGAAGCATGTAGGTCCATCACTAGCACTACATCGATAAGTGTATTGGTGCCCTCATTCATGTCAAATTGAACTTTGGTTTGCAAAGACAACATTAAATGGTGCTTCTCTGGCCATGCTGTAGTACCTATAGGCAGCAGGCAGAAACCTCAGGTATTTTAACACCTTTCTCAGAATTCTGGTTCTCATTCCTATCATGGCTCAGGAACTGCCAGTCTGTGAGTGTATTTGTGCATCCAGGAAGCTGATGTGGGATATTAACAGCACCACTTATGAAGAGCCTTCTTTTCATGCCTCACAGACATTATCTCATTTAAGTTAATCCTCACAGTGGTTCTGGGAAGCAGGTATTGTTGTTATTTCCATTTTTGTCTCTGAGAGCTGAGGTTCAAACCAGGCTTCCCAAATGCTGAAGCTTATAATTTTTTTTTTTTTAATTCAGCTTGCTTGAGGCATAATTAACATATAAAATTATAAGAATCTGAAGTGTACATTGTGGTGATTCGACACATACACATTATGAAAGAATTACATCTAGTTAATTAACACACCCATCACCTCAAATTCTATTTTATTTATTTATTTATTTATTTAGTGAGAGCGTTTAAATTCCACTCTCCCAGTAAATTTCAATTATACAACACAGGGTTAAGTATAGTTATCATGTTTTACATGAGATACTCAGACATTTATCTTACTTTTCTACTGCTTTTCTACTCTGTTTCTGTGAGTTTAACTTTATTTTTTTGGATTCTACAAATAAATGATACCATGTAGCATTTGTCTTTCTCTTTCTGGTTTATTTCATGTAGTATGCCCTCAAGGCCCACCCATGTTGTGGCAAATGACAGGATTTCATTTTTCTCATGGCTAAATAATATTCCATTGTAGATATATTATATCTTCCTTGTCCCTTTGTCCTTCCTTGTCCCTTTGTGGGACAAATTGTTGTGGCAATGGACACTTGGGTTGTTTCCACATCTTAGATATTGTGAATAATGTTGCAATAAATATGGGAGAGAAGATGTCTCTTTAATACTCTGCCTTGGATATATACCAAGAAGTGGGATCATATGGTAGTTCTTTTTTTAATTTTTAGAGGGACCTCCATATTTTTTTCCATAGTAGTTGTGCCAAATTGTATTCCCACCAAGAGTGCACACAGGTTCCTGTTTCTCTACCTCCTCATCAACACTTACCTCTGGTCTTTTTGTTGATTCACATTCTAACAAGTGTGAAGTGATATTTAGTTTTGATTTTCATCCCCCTAGTATTTAGTGATGTTGAGTGATGTGCATTATAGTGCTTTTCAAAGTTTGGTGTACTTAGAAATCCCCAAGGGAGCTTTTTAAAATGCTGATTCCTGGGTTCTGTGCTAAGAAATTCTGGTTTCATAGGCTTGGGACAAAGTGTTGTGGATGATACTCATTCAGATGGTTAGGGAGCCACCCTTAGAAATACTGCTTTATATTGTCTTTTTATTATACCCAACTGAGTAAACACTTGTGTTGGAGTAGGGTGTCTTTTCTCTTTCCAAACTGCTCTTAATAAGAACCAGAAGCATCAGCTGCAATCTATTCTGTGGTATTGCACTGACTTTCCTTAACACAACCCCCAAATCCTTCTCTCTCTCTCTCTTTTGTTATGTTATGTTAGTCACTGTGTAGTACATCATTAGTTTTTGATGTAGTCTTATTTCTCTCTTCTACAGGGCTCTTGCTTACACTGGAGCCATTAGCTTGCCATATTTTGAGTATCACTGAGACATGTTCACTATCTTGAAAACCTCATGCTTGATGATTTGAAACATACTTGAAGATTTGAGTAAAAACTCTATACCCTAGGCTTGCTAATTGTTTGTGCCAAACAGATAAGCTCCTTTCTTCAAAAGACTTATTACAGTGTTCTGGGTTAATCATGCCTTTTCCTGCTTGTAAAGAAAAAAAAATCTTACTGCATCATAGAAAGTATGAAAAAGTTATTTAAAATCTTTAAAAAAGTTAATTAATTGCATAGTTTAATCTACCAGTCTGAAAAATAGAAGTGAAATATTTTGATAAATAATTTGGGGAGCCCTTAATATATTGTTAAATTCATTTCTATCTTTTAAAAATATTATTTTACTGAATATATCTTATTTCTTAGCAGAGGAGAACCTAAGGAAATTCAGTGTTCTTGCTTCAAATCCTGGACAGAATTTGGCCTGAAAATGTGAGAAATTTAAAAATACCTATAGAAAATAAGCAAATAAAAAGAGACATTTTATGAGCTTCAAGAATAGTATCCTAAAGACAAAAAGAACATTTCCATGTTTGTTTTGTGTTTTACCTGATCTAGATACACATTTATGTAATACTTTAAAAACAGAATCCAATTTTTAGAATTCCATTGTTTAAAAAGATCACCTGAGTGCTATGTATATCAATTCATGACTTTAAGATTGTATTTTTGACTAAGCAAGACTTCCTATAAAAATTGCACATGCTCAAATTAATCAGTGTAACTTGTGGTTTTCCATTTACATTTACTTATGGTGATTTCCAAGGATATTAAATTTTATTTGATTTAGCATCTAGACTGAGAGGCCATATTTCTGTGGTGAGTAGCTAGGCAAACTATAGCAATGTTAATAATGACTTGTGATTTGAAGAATAGGGCAATCCAAATGTCATCACTTAATTTTAATTTTGCTTAGGTGGTCTTTAGAGGATTTTTTCTCTTGAGGTCTTTTCACAAGCCTTGCTAAAGGAAGATATTCCTAGAGATACAAGGTGTAAGAAGCACAAAAACAATGTTTTGATACCTCGGTGACACTTTCAGCGGTGGCTTAAAAAACAAAAAATCTGTGAGCTGTATGTTAGAGCAAAGAGTCAGCTTTTACTGGGTCATTGTTGTTTGGGGATAAGGGTATAAATGCATTATGGATGACATAAAATACCATGCCACATAAAATGTGGTACACATCACAGATATATGAAGGATGTGACTAAATTTGTAGCATTATTGAATAAAGAGTAGGTTGTAATAGGGCTTTGCTGTGTTTATTCCAGTAAATTTTCTTTATATAACAATGTTAATGATGTTCTGCACCAAGTCAGAGGGTGGAGGTGTCCTTTTGGTAGTTTTAGGTGGTAGCTTTTCAAAGGAATGGAACTTTAGACTTGAGCAAAAGGAACAGAACATTTGGAAGGTCTTGGGGGAAAGTGATAAAAGAGTGGGTAGTGGAAGGAACAGCAACACAAGAAGAAAGTAGGGAAGAGGTAAAGCCCTGGATCAGTGGACCAGAAGACAGTGGAGAGCTCATTTCAGCTGGAAAAACTGATAAAGGTGAAGCAATGAGATGGAAATCAAGTCATGTGCATAATCAGAAAGAAGGTGCATTTGAAAAAAGTCTGAAATCCAAATTAGAGAAGAAATTAGTGAGGTTAGAGATTATGTGATAGTCATTTGATGGAGGGCTTTGAATTCTAAATTTTTTAAAATTCAGATTTTTGAATAAGTGATATGGTCATGAGAAGTTGCTATTGGAAGAATCGATGTAAATAACTATGGAAAAAAATAGTAAAATGAATCCAGAGGCAACATTAAACCCACATTTCTTGCATCATAACAATTACTAGGAGATGAGTGTTACCATACCACTTGGTGGAGCATGTGCTCTCTAGGTAGCCAGGGTCATTTTCATTTAGCTTTTTAGTCATTTACATTAATTTCCTGACACCTCTTGGTATTTGAGTTTGCAACTCCTGTCCTGTCCTGAAGAGTTGTAGGGGAAAAGAGTGAAATTTGGTTCCTAGAGTCAAGAGTCATGGTCTGTCTGTCTTTCTGTCTCTGTTTTCTTCCCAGGAAACAAACTGAGGGTTGCAAAAAGGGAGGGGGGAATGGGATAACTGGGCGATGGGCATTAAGGAGGGCATGTGATGTGATGAGCACTGTGTGTTATGTGCAAATAATGAATCATTGAACACTATATCAAAGATTAATGATGTACTATATGTTGGCTAATTGAATTTAATTTTTTTGTTTTAAAAGAGCAGGATTTGGCACTCATATCACTTCTGCAGATGACAGATGATCCTCAAAGGCTTGTCCTCCTGACAGGCAGATAGCCAACTGGGAAAATCATTATGCATCTCTATCAGTGGGCCACTAGTCACCCAGTAACAGGAAAATGCCAGTCGTTTTGAATGATACACATCAACTGCCATAAAGTTTTCATGTTAGTGACTGAACTTGCCATTCATTGTGTTGGTATGCCAGAGAAATAACCTGAGGCAAAACACAATTCAGATGAGAACATGGGAAAGTTAGTTTTCTCTAGGACACCAGCCAGCTTCAATGAGTTTTTCAAGAGACTCATCATAATATAAGCTTTTCTCTGTAGTTGAAAGACATAACTATGTTTCCTCCTGAACACCATTCTTAGAGTTTATGGTTTAATTGGTCTGGGGTGGGTCCCAGGTATCAATATATTTTTTTTAAGTTCCCCACAGATTATCTAACTAGGTTTGAGAACTATTGATCTAAGTCATTAACACTCAAATGTTTCTTGTTCAGGTGTCTGATGTGAATGAAGTTGGATAGTTGCCTGAACAGTTAGAAGATTGTTGCACCTGAGGTAGGGAAGGGGAGAGGTATCTTGAGGTAACATAACTAGGTTTAGAAGATAAGACTCTACTATCAAGAGAAATCAAGTTAGGAATGCATAAAAATATCTAAAAATTAACTTGGGGCAAAATGGAAGAAAGAGGGGCAAACTGAGTAGGTAAGAGTGAGGCCAATAAATAGTAAGGTGTGAAGAATATGTAGGAGAGATTCTCAGGATCAAGTTCAGCACTAGACTGTGAGTACAGTTTCTCTTACCCAGCATTTCCCCTGCATGTTGTGCAGGTAACAGTGTTACAGGCAGGTGGGATGACACTGGCAATGGCTTGAGCTTTAGAAGTTTAAAAGATCATGTTATTGCTGAGTGTATAGAGCAAGAAATTGCATTTAAATATGCTGCCCTTGAAAAAGCATTTTTTTTTTACTTTATTTAAGCTTTATTTAAACATATGATGTAACCCCACCACCCTCACCCAACCCCTCTTCCCCCCACCCCCCTCAGTTTGTTTTATGACATTAAGAGTCTCTTTTGGTTTTTCTCCCTCCCGATCCCATCTTCTTTCATTTTTACTTTTCCTACCACCTTAACTCCCACCCCCGTTGCATCTCCACTTCCTCATATCAGGGAGATCATGTGGTAGTTGTCTTTCTCCAGTTGACTTATTTCGCTAAGCATAATACGCTCTAGTTCCATCCATGTCGTCGCAAATGGTAAGATTTCATTTCCTTTGATGGCTTTTTAAAGATTTATTTACCCATTTGAAAAAGACAGAGTGGGGCACCTGGGTGGCTCAGTGGGTTAAGCCTCTGCCTTTGACTCAGGTCATGATCTCAGGGTCCTGGGATCAAGCCCCACATCTGCTCTCTGCTCAGTGGGGAGCCGGCTTCCCCCACCTTGCTCTCTGCCTATCTACTAGTGATTTCTCTCTCTCTGTTAAATAAATAAAAAAAAATCTCAAAAAAAGAAAAGAGACAGAGCAAGTGGATAGCGGGTAGGGACAGAAGGAGAGGGGGAATCTAAAGCAGACTCCCTGAGGAGGGTGGAGCTGACTTGGGCTTGATCTCAGGACCCCGAGATCATGATGTGATTTCAGAATCAGCTGCTGAACCACCTGCACCACTCAGGTGCCCCAGAAAAGCATTTTTAAAGCACCTTTATCCCCTCTCCTCTCCCAAAGTTCATATAGAATAACAGTAATCAGTTGACCCAATTCCAAATAGCCTCAAGTATAATCACTGCCAGCCCCCAGTTCTCATTCTCTCCTTTAAATTTCTTATCCTGAAACAATATTTAAACAACTGTTTTCTCTTATTCCACCTTATGTTTTACTTTTAATTCAGTGTTTTAAAAATCTCTAGTACTGCTAAACCATCCCTACTCCTTCTGGAGGAGCAGCTGTAGCTTTGGAGTCAGTCAGACTGGGTTTAAATCCCAGTTCCATCACTCACTGAATGCAGTGAGTTCACTTCTCCTAGTTTCAGTGTTCTGTTCTTTAAACTGGGACTGGATTATCTGTCTCTTATGGGGCTTATGATGATCAGAGGAGGTGCATCATTCCATACCCATGTATAACACTAACCCTTGCTTTGGCCTGATAGAAAAGATGAATAGGAATGCCTTAATGCTGCATGTGGACTTAAATCACAGGAAAGAGCTAACTCTTCTGGAAGCTATGCCTCAGTAGCAGTCAATTTTGATTTAAACCCTTCCCCATGAATTTTACCTAGTTCCTATATCCCTGAGAGTAAGTAGTTGAAGTTGGCATGGGTTGTGAGATGGATTATGCCCAACTTTGTTTCACAATCTTTACACCCACCAGTTGTGAGATGTAGGTAGCATTTACTTAGAGGAATGCAAAACTATTGGAAAATCACAGCCTTTACAGCACACGAACATATGCATTATTTCTTACATTAGTTTAAAATGCCAGTGCATGGTTTTTTGTTTTTATGTGAGATTTTAAGATAACTTAAAAAATTCCAAAAGGTATTAAATCATTTTTGTTTCTCAGGCAGCAGATGTAAAATCTTTTTTGTTTGTTTGTTTTCCTTCTGATTAATGAAGTTGGATCTAGTTGGCAACGAGCGTCTGAGTTGCTATGTTTTAAACAGTGCATCTATGGTTACTTTAATACATTTCTTTATGTTGAGAATGTCCTTTCAACATCTCAAGGTACTGATGATGGTATCATATTATTTATTTCACCTAGAGTTCAAAATATAGTAGAAACAATTTGTTGTTTGCTCATTTGTTCATAAAGCCAACAGTTATGTATTAACTTGGTTGGGGGGGCAGGCCTTAGGCTTCTAAGTACTGTAGGTACTGATAGTGGTTACAAAAGCTTCAAAATACTATAGCCCAAATGCTGCTTTCAAGTACCCAGTGAGTATGAAAGGAGGCTTTGGTCCCTGAGGGACCAACACAGAAACTCTGAAACCAGACAGAGCAGAACCAATGATCAACATAAACATTATTGCCGTGAGCATGTGTTGAGCAACTCTTGTGTATTCCCAGGAATATTTGATGGGAAAACATTGAAGCAAGGGGTTCAACTTGTGGAGAGAAGAATCATCAAACCTGGGTGTAACAAAAAATATAGCTCTATCTGAATTCCCAGGTTATGTTCTCTAGAAATATTTGAGTTATGTATATGATAGACATTGTTGCAAAGGACATACTCCCTATATTGCAATCACTTCAATATCTGGGCATATTGCACATGCTGTAATGTGTTTTTTGATCTGGTGGTAATAGATTCTGTGCAGTAGATTATCTTGGATTATAAATAAGCTACCTTGTTCTTAATACTAGCTCATTGTTTCTTTCACATGTAAATCCTCCTCCTGTACCCTTGCACCTTGTGCTCTTTCTTGCACCCCAGTGGTCACCTGTCCAAATCTTACCATTCTTCAAGGCTCAGTAACAAATGCATCCTTTGTCATTAAACTTTTATGATTACCCAGTCTGATAAAGACAGCACAGGAGAGTGGGAAAGAAAAGCCATCTTAGAGTTTTGAGGTCAGGATAGGATTTGAATTTTGCACACTGACTGGAAGTCAACTGACCTCTCCAGCCTTGATTTCCTTGTTGTAAAGTGAAATATGAGGATCATCCTTCTTCATAGTGTTGTTGAGAAAGTAAAATGAGATGGTTTTACAGAAAATGTTTTCACTCTGAAAATTAAAACATTATGGAAGCTTGACAGCTAATGGAAAGAATATAGGATTTTTATGTGCGACAAAGAATAAGTCTTTAAATACCCATGACCTTCGTTTAATTAACATTTTTGAATCCAAGTTTTTTTCTTATGTAAAAATAAAGAATAGTTCCCTTATTAGGTGGTAGAAAAGCATAAATGAAATAGTATATTTAAAACATATGATCCATGGAGATACTCAAGAAATGTTAGTTTTATTCTCTTTTGAAGGAAACTGTCCTTTTATTAAAAAGATACTGTCTTGGGGTGCCTGGGTGGCTCAGTCGGTTAAGAGTCCTGGGATCAAGGGGTGCCTGGGTGGCTCAGTGGGTTAAGCCTCTGCCTTCGGCTCAGGTCATGATCTCAGGGTCCCGGGATCAAGCCCCACATCGGGCTCTCTGCTCAGCAGGGAGCCTGCTTCCTCCTTTCCCTCTCTCTGCCTGCCTCTCTGCCTCCTTGTGATCTCTGTCTGTCAAATAAAAAAATAAAAACTTAAAAAAAAAGATAGTCTTTTGACACTAATGTCTTTATGCCTTTTATTTGAGCTATTGTTGTACTTTTCTCACCATCTCTATAGACCAAGATATTTCAGAAGAGAAGTGTATGCTTTATTTGTGTTTGCAAGTTTAACATTGTAGAGCTTAATAAAACTTGATAAATATTTAAGTGACTCAATGAAAGAATGCATAAGAAAATTAAGTTCCTTGCCTGAGAGACTTTAAAAGACAAGAGGATCATCAGAGCAGTGTGTTGAGAGAGGAGAAGAGATGATACAGTAACCAAAGGTAAAGTGTAGAAGCTACATGGTGATTGTGGTACTCATTTTGCTGCTGGGAGGAGTACATGCAACACACAGAAGACTGAGGGCAGAGAGTAACTTACACTTTCTGATCCAGAGATTTATTGCATTGAATACACTCATGTGAAAGTCTTTGGGTTTCCTGGGGATCAAAGTGTGAGCCTGGTGATGGATAATATGGAGGGCACGTATTTCATGGAGCACTGGGTGTGGTGCATAAACAATAAATTTTGAAATACTGAAAATAATTAAAAAAATAAAGTGTGTGCATCACAATGAAACAAAATCTTTGGCAATCTAAAAGTCTATTTCTCTTTCCTTATAGGCTACTTCTGTTCAGTATATTTGAAAACAAAGAGACTTATTGTATTTGTGTAGCTAATTTGACCCAGAGGGAGCTTTTCCTCAGCATCATGTACTTTTGCACACTGCTCCAGTTCTAGGATGGACCAGCAGGCTGGTGACTATCTGGGCATAATTCCCTCTGTGGAAGACTGGATTCTAAGAATTAGTTTCAGCAAAAGAGCAAATAAAGGACTGATACCTCTTCTCTCTACTGACCCTGCCCTTTTATCTTTCACAGTACTTTAATCCAGGTGGAATGTGCTTAGTTTATCAAAGATTACTAAAATTTGAGATAACCAAAGGGATTCCCATTCAGAAGAGAAAATTGGGGGGAAAAACAATGAAGAAGAGAAAATTTATATGTATATTTTAAATATTTTCCCCCCATATTTCATAGGAAAGGGAATCAAGAAATTGAATTCTCCATGGATGTACCCAGTTTCTAACCTTGTTCCTTATTCTTCACATTCATACCTCTCTGAAATTCCCTCCTTCAAACCTCTCTGAAATTCCCTCCTTCAAATCTCTACTATCTATAGATATAATGGGCTATTTGTTACAGCATAACAATTCCAAAACAGGATGGCTTAAAATAAGTGTTTTATTCACAATTTTGTGGGTGAGGAATTTAGAAAGGACTCAACTGGGAGGGTTCATCATTTAACCGTTTAGGATCCACTTCGAAGATGGCTTCTTCATTCACGTGTCTGGTGCTTCCCTACTCCTTATTCTCTCTCTCCACATGCATTTAATTTTCCAGGACCTGCCATGTGGCTTCCTTAGGCTTCTGTACAGTCTGACAGTCTCTGGTACTCAGACACTGATAGGAATTTTGCCATATCCTATTGGTCATATAAGTTACAGGGGCTTCCCAGAAGCCAATAGAAGGAAATATGGACCTCATTTCTAGATGTAAGGAGGCTCGAGGAGATGGGGGGTCTTTTAAATTCACACATTTACCATTTTATCCTTTGGGAATTTGAAACTAAAGACTACCTAGGAGACTCCTCCATCCCCACCCCGCTCTACCCTCTGGCTTTTTGAAATTATATTTAGCAAAGTTTGAGTGATTCATTCAAGTAAGGTCATGAATTATAAACATAATTTTATGAATTAATATATAAAAGACAGAATTTTCTCCTTTTGATCACATAAAGCTTATTTTTATATTAACACTTTGTATCTGATACAAGTGAATTAATGCATGTGTTGAAAAATTGAGTGACTTTACAGCTTAGAATTTGAGAATGTCTGGCCCAGTGTTTTTCAGACTTCAAAAAGCTAAACCTAATCATTTTTCTCCCTAAATTTATATTTCAACTAAATAAAATTGGCTTCAAAAATATAAAATATGCAAAAGCAGAGCTAATATGGTTTAAATTAAAGTTGGGGGTTGTAGGATCCTGGCCATCATTCTACCCCTTCACTGTCCCATTTTCCTTCTCTAAAGTAGTTTCTTTTTTTTTTTTCTTTTTTAAGTCTAAAGTAGTTTCTGAGGAACTTTCAAGAAAAGCTAAAATTCAGAAATACACATCCCACTCTTCCTCATAATGTGAAAGATCTGAGGTCTAATTTGATTAAATAATCTGCCCATAGCTAACTAATAAGTGCTAATAGCTAACATATACTGAGTGATTAACCCAAAGTGGGCACTCTTCTAAGCACTTGGCATGGCTTAAAGCAACCAACCTCCACATCAATTCCATGATGTAGACACTCATTATCCTCACTATGTAGATGAGGTCAGAAAGTTTACGTCATCAGAAGCAAATCTAAAACTGGAACTCAGGTCTCCATAATTCTAGGAGCAATGTTCTTGATGCTCTACAGTTCTGTCTCTTATAGAAAGACCTCAAAACACATTCACCCTATGATTAGAACAGAATTTTGGCATCAACAAAATCACGTAATTAATCTTTACTATTCTGTTTACTTCAGTGCTTTCCAGAGACCTAAAAAGTCAAAATTGTGACATTTTCACCTGCCTGTAGTATTTAACTGAAGTTCCAGGTTGCTGTAGGGCTCATGTACCATAGAAGTTGTCTAAATTTTTGTCATCACAGGTAATTTGGGGGCTGTGAGAACTTCTGAGACCTGGAGAGAACTATGGTGGAGAGGAGTTGGAAAGGCCTATCCAGTGTCTATGTACAGAATTAGACCTGTAATAACTAGGAAAAAAATCTTATTTTTGTCTTTATCTTTGATTTCTCTAGGGTAGAGACTGACTACAACTATATCTTGATGTTCCCCATGTGTATTGCAGGCCTTGAATACATATTTGTTGAATTAGCAGACAAATTGGCAGCATTATCTCTTTCTCTAATTAACCAAGTGACCTAATGCCAAACAGCTCTCTCCATTCCTCCCTCCCCAGCCTGTCTTGCTATTAATGGCACAAGAGCCAGCTGCAGAGTGATGGAGACAGCTGTCTGCAAATTACTGGTAAGGGGTAGAGAAGAGGCCCAGGATGTCTGAATGACTTATCAATTGGATAATCCACTTGTGGTTAATTGAGAACAAGATTCAATTAACACATTTGTATGCTGTTCATCTGAAAAATTCCAAGAAATTTAAAATCATGAAGAAATTATACAACTCTGATGCATGGTGCATGAATATGTTCTTTAGTGAGTGAAGTTACTTAATTTTGGTTAATATGAGTGAGTGATTGACTTTCTTATCTGAAGTCAGATGGGTAGCAGGAAGAAGACGGTATTTGAAAGGCTAAGCTGAGTGAAGCCATGAAGTTTATCCAAACTTAATTTAAAACAGAAGGTTCAGATCTTGTGAATTCTGACACATACATATATGGAAAGAAGGAAACACACTTTTTAAATACCACTATTTTAGGTAGCATAAAGTCTTTAGCTCAAACTTTTAAAACCCAATATAGTCGGATGTACAAATGATGGCTCTATCTCCTGGGATGGCCTATAAAAGTGCATATTTGTTCAACATTTTAAAATCCTCAAATTGAAAGTGCTGTGTAAATACTGGGCCAGATTAGCTCGCCATGTGTCTCCCTGTGTGCACAGAGCTTTCACTGACTTCAACGGGTGGAATGTGGTGGGAGAATCTGGCTCATTATTAGTTTTCCTATTTTGATTTGATCAACTGTTGTCAATTACAGACATTGGTAATTACCCGCAGAAAAGGAGAGGAGGAAGAAAAAAAACTTGCTATCATAATATTTATCTTATCAGTTATGGTATTTTCCTATATTGAAAAAAATATTGTGGTGAATTGTGTAACACAGCAAGTACTGATTTTACAGTGCCCTTGACTTGAGTGTATTTTTATACAGTTTTTAATTTTTCAATCAAAATCCACATGATTATATAGCAATGCTGCTTCACTAATCACTGTGCCCTACTAATCCTCATTCTCACCCCCACTGCCTGCACAGTTGTGTCTTTTAGATTCTGCACCCCTTACCAACATCATAATCCAGGCCACCACTATCTAAAACCCTTTCTGTGATGATGGAAACATTTTACATCTGCACTGTCCAGTGCAGTAGACAATAGCCACATGTGTCTATTAAGCACTTGAAATGTGGCTGGTGTAATTGGGAAACTGAATTTTTAATTTAATTTAAAATTAAATACACACGTAACTAATGTTTACCATAATTATTTAGTGTGGTCCAAATGTTTATGACTTAATTACTGTGATAGCCTGCTGACTGCTCTTCTCTTTGGCAGGACATTTGTCTTCAGTCTTTCTTATAACAACACCAGATTAATATCTTTAAATTCTGCTTTCATTAGGAAATTCCCTACATAGAAACTTAAGATGGTTTCATGCAGTCTATCAAAGTAATCCATGTAATAAAGTACACCCTAAATCTGGGTGCTCCTCCGAAACACTTGGGGACATAGCTTAGAGTATATGATTCTTTAGGTCCAAGATAGAGCTGATTCTGATATAGCCAATTTGAGGAGTTAGTTGTCTACCTTTTCTACTTTTATGTGTATGTACTGTTTTCATCTAGATAAAGCCATAAACATGTCTCACCTGGAATCGTGCAATAGTCTTGTAACACTTATTCCTATCTCTCTCTCTCTCTCTCTCTTTTTTTTTTTTTTGCCATTCCTCCCCTCTCCCCCCACCCCAGTCTTTTCTCCAAATAACAGTTGAAGTGATCTTCCTAAAATTCACAATAGATTATTCTGACAGTTTAGACCTTCCAAAACCTCTCCATCTGCAGAATAAAATGAAATTTTTTCCATGTTCATGGTCTACAAGCCTACATGGTAGGCTTACTACCTACCATTTAAACCTCATTATTATTATTTTAAAAACATTTTCCTTGTTTATCATTTGGATGTTCCTTCTTTGAATGCATCAAATATCTTCTCATCTTAAAGCCTTTGACGTGCTGCTTTCTCTGTTTGTACCTTTCGTCCTGGGATCTTGAAAGGGCAACCCCTTTTCATCCTTTACTTCACAGCTCATATGTCACCCCAGAATGATATTCCTTGTCTGCATTATCTACGCTTTCTGCCCCATCTTAGTCATTTTTTTAAAAGATTTTATTTATTTATTTGACAGACAGAGATCACAAGTAGGCAGAGAGAGAGGAAGGGAAGCAAGCTCCCTGCTGAGCAGAGAGCCCGATGTGGGGCTCGATCCCCGGACCCCGGGATCATACCTGAGCGGAAGGCAGAGGATTTAGCCCACTGAGCCACCCAGGTGCCCCTTAGTCATTTTTTATACACATCTTTTTATGCCCGCAGGCATTTATTATTATCAGATATTATGTTTGACTAGTTTGTATGTCTCTTCCTCATCTCCTATTGCTAGGAAATAGGTTCCCTAAGAGCAAGGATTTTCTCTTGTCTTAATGCTCAGTTTTTTAAAAATCATAATTACCTTTTTGGTTCACATTGTTCTTAACCTCCTCAAACACAGGGGCTTGTAAAATGGTGTTTTGAGACCAGCAACAACAGCCTTATCTGGAAACATATTTAGAATCCAATTCTGTGGCCCCACCCCAAATTTACTGAATCAGAAACTCTGTGGGTGCAACCCTGTAATCTGTACTTTAGAAAGAGCTCCTGGTGATGATGAAGTTTGTGAATAACTACTCTAACAAACATTCTGTGTGCCATAAAATCCAGCAATTAATTTTTATATCATTATCTATTAAGGAATAAGTTTATTTTCCTTTTTAGAGTAAAGTTATTTGAGATATACTCTGTGAAATATTTCCTTTATTTCTTTGAGTCTAGGACATGTCAGATCCTATTGTATGCAACCAAAGCATCATCAGAAGCACATTTCCTTTGTTAAATTTATCTTGTTTCCCCTTCCCCACATAACAATTCTCTTCTTGTCCACTTTTTACATGTGCTTGTTATAGTATAAAAGTTCCCAAGAATATTTTTAACTTACATTTTTATTATTTGTTTCTATAGACATTACATTGTGGTCTAAAAATGTGAAATGTATAATGTCTGCTGGTTTACATTCATTGAGTGTCAGCTCAATAAATAATTGGAATGATTGCATATGAATTTTAGTCATGTTTGGGGTATCTTGATGGAGTTAGCTAATGTGTGGGACAAGAAAAAGGTAATTATCCTAATTTCTCTATTGTGCTCCTAGTTGGCCACACATAGGGAGGAGAAACTGGAGAAATTATTTAGGCAAATGGCCTTGATCCTTAAAAAAATGATGGAAGGAAAAATCTGGAAGAGAGACAATATAAAATATATTATTATGGCTGTTATACATATTGTTTTCCATTTTTTAGTACTTATTTGGTTTTGGATCAGTTAGGATCTTGCATTGCCATATAACAGAATATCTAATTCAAACCAGCTTAAACCAAAGGAAGAATTTATTGGCTCTTTTATATGCAAAGCCCAAGGATATCCAGCGTTAGGCACTACTTGATACAATGACTCTATTGGGGTTAGCTACCAAACTTTCTACATCTTTTGGTTCTCATTTCTCAGTGTTAACTTAATTTCTAGACTTCACATAGTGGCAAAATGAGTGCTCTTTGCTTCTGGTTTAATTTCCCCTTAATTTAAGATCAGTAGAGAAGAAATGTTTGCTCTTTCCAAAGTTAAAACAAAAATCCTTGTCCTTAGTATAATTAGTTTGAGTTCTGCCATGAGTCTACTTCTGAAGTACTCACTATGGATAAGGGTATACTATGTATTTAATTGCCTAAGGATAAAACATATACCGGTACCTGGTCTAGAGATTAGAATCTGTTTCACCAAACCAAATTGTTTAATTATGGGGAAAGAGTGACATTCAAGAGGAATTTTAGAGAATTAGTATAAAATGAATAGACCATAGATTTGGTAAACTAAAATAAATGTGTAAATACATAAAATAAGCAAACAAATATATACCCTTCAAAATAATTCCCAATTCAAATTTGTTTTCCCTTAGAACTTTGATATTACTCCCTTGTCTTTATTTGCAGGACTGGCAATGAGAAGTCTGATGTTAACTTGATTTTTATTGCTTCACTTGTAAGAATTAATTCAATGTCTTATCCAGAGCATTTTTGCATAGTTTTCTTTATCCAAGGTCCTACTCTACACTGGATAGATCCTTTTAGATGGATTGAAGATGTATGTCTTTTTTCAGATCAGGGAATTATTCTATATCACTTAATTGAGTATTTTCTTTCTTCTATTCTCTGTTTCTTCCTCCCCCCTTTTTCTATAATTTATTCCAGTAATTCAATATAATAAACTTCTGAATTTATGTTTCATTTCTCTGAACTTTTCTACCATAATTTCCATATTCTATATTTATGTAATATTTTGGAAGTATAGCACAATGAAATCCTCCCACTTAATATATTTATTCTTCTGTTGTGGCTTTTCTGTCATTCTACAGATGCCATCTATGGAAGGTTTTATTTTATTTTTATTTTGAAAATCACATTTTTCATTTATAGGGTATAAAATTGCTTACTTTTTAAAGGTAGCATTAGTATTCTATAATTAGTATTCTTTGGATTTTACAATTAGGAAGAGATAATTGTTCCTACCCTAGCAAGTACAGCAAGCCAGATAATCTATAGAATCATAGTTTTTGTTTGGTTTTGTTTTAACCATAATGGAGTGAAAATGCAAAGAAAAATAAATAAATGAAATCCACAAAGGAGTGAATACGTGGCAGAGTAGAGAAGCATGACTTCTTTCATCCCTACTGAAGCTGTGGGAGAGAACACTATGATAGATGTGTATAAGGAGAAACTGGCTAAACTTTTCTTTTTTTTTTTTTAAAGGTTTTATTTATTTATTTGTTAGAGAGAGAGAGAGCAAGCACAGGCAGATAGAGTGGCAGGCAGAGGCAGAGGGAGAAGCAGGCTCCCTGCCAAGCAAGGAGCCCGATGTGGGACTCGATCCCAGGATGCTGGGATCATGACCTGAGCCGAAGGCAGCTGTTTAACCAACTGAGCCACCCAGGCGTCCCCTGGCTAAACTTTTAATTAACTAATATTAGTCATGTGTTGGCTTGAATAATGGATAATAATCATACACAGCCATAGATGAATCTGTACTGTTCTACTAACTCTTTTTTCTATGAACCTTCAATAAGTGCATAGATCATACACTGAAGACTGGAGGCGGGGTATATTTGAGGCTTATGGACACTTTACCAAATGCAAAGTAATAGCCCCTTGAAGGATGAGTGTAAAGCAATGGAGTTGAGACCAATCTCTCTAAAGTAATTCACCTCTTCACCAAATGCTGAAAACTGGGAGGAGGGCAGTAGATTGGAAAGGGACCTCACAAGGTATAAAAAGAGACCTCTCCTGGTTTGGAAAGTTTATATCTAAGCAATAAAGCACAAACAGTACACCAATCAGCTTATCAATAATGGCTGACAGAAGGGAGGGGCATGTTTTATACTGGGAGTATATCTTATTTCTTTAATTTCTACTGTGCATTATTTTTTATCATAAAATGGCTTGTATAAATCAAAAGTTAAAAGATGCACAAGGAAGCAGACACAAGTGACCCATGAAAGAGAAGAAGCAGTCAATAGCAGCATGCTATCTGGAGATAGACCACTATTGTAATGTTCAAACAGAAACATTAAGTAAGCTATGAGTATAGATATTGGGGTCTAGTGAAAAATTTGGACATCATGTGAAAAAAGATGGGCAATTTCACTTAGGGAATAAGGGTATAAAAGTGAAATATATATAGTCATTTATCAAATGAAGCATACACTGACAGGATTAACAGCAGTGAATTTAAAGATAGGTCACTAGAAAATTTCCAAATAAACATTAAAAACTTTGGGGTACCTGGGTGGCTCAGTGGGTTAAAGCCTCTGCCTTCAGCTCAGGTCCTGATCCCAGGGTGCTGGGATGGAGCCCCACATCAGGCTCTCTGCTCAGCAGGGAGCCTGCTTCTTCCTCTCTCTGCCTGCCTCTTTGTCTACTTGTGATCTCTGTCTGTCAAACGAATAAATAAAATCTTTTAAATAAAACATTAAAACTTAAAATGAAGAACAGAACAGAGCATCTAGCACCTGTATTTGGAGTCCCATAAATAAGTGTTTACAGTTTCAGAAGGAGAGATTAATAGTGGGGCAGAAGAAATATTTTAAGATATAATGATTGAGAATTTTCCATAATTAATAAAAGATCAACTTGCAGATCTGAGAAGTTTAACAAATTTCAAGCATAATAAAAACAGAAAACCATATGTGGTCTCACTATAGTCAAACTGTTGGTTTTCACTAATTTCACTGAGGGGAAATTTAAAGAGCAATTAGAGAAGAAAAAACATATATACAGTGGAAAAATGATACCAATGACAGCTGGTTTCTTATCACAAACAATGGAGACCAAAATAAAATGAAATAACATTTTAAAATAAAGTGTTAAAAAATAACTGTCAGCACAAAATTCTACATTCAGCAAAAATATCTTTCAAAAGTGAAGATGGGATATAGATTTTTCAGACAGACAAAAGCTGAAAGAAGTTTTTCCACAGATATTTTCTATAAGAAATAGTAAAGTTGTTCTAGTTATAAGGAAATGATGTGAGAATGGAAGTCCATATATGTAGGAAAGAATGAAAAGCATAGAAATGGTTAACATACAGCTAAATGAAAAAATATTTTTATTTTTCATTTTTGCCTATTGTAATTTACTTTATTATTTATTGATTAAAGCAAATAATAACATATTTTAGAATATATAGCACATGTAAAAGTAAAAATCTATGGCAAAAAGAACTCCGTGAGAAGGAAAAAATCTTATAATACTGTAATGTTTTTACATTTCTTCATATTATTTGAAGGTAGAATGTAAAAAGATAAAGTATCTATTAAAATAATTAAAGCAATATTGAAAAAGTAACACAAAGAAGTGTAGCTTAAAATTCAATAAAGGAGATTAAAATGCTGATTCACCAAAAAAAGGGAAGAAAAGAAATACAATGGAGGAAATATCAGATGATAAAAATATAAAATAAATATGATAAAAGGCACAGAGCTATCAATAATTATGTTAAGTATTTAAGAATTAAACACCATGTAAATAAGACAAATACTTTCAACTTTTTAAGGCAAGATCTACCCTATGATGCGTACAAGAAAAACACTTTTCATAGAAAGATACCTTCACAGTGAAAGTAAAAGTATTTGAAAAGTACACCAAAAATAAGAAAGCTCAGACAAAAGAAACTATAAGTGTCTTAACAGAAATAAAGATAAAAATGTTATGATAGAGATAATTTATCAAGAAGACATAATAATCCTAAATGTGTGTATACCTAATAGCAGAACTTTAACATTGTGATATTGTGACTTATAATAAGAAATATGTGGTCTTCTTTGCCATTTCTGCCACAGATCTCCTAAAACAGTTATAATTTCCTAAGTGATAAAAGCAATAGGAGTGCCTTGTGTTAAATATTTGGTCTTTTGTCCTGAAATAGCTCCAACACCATAAAGGTAAAAGAAGTGTCTTGTTATTCATAATAAACTGCTTCAGTCACACTTGAGTTTATGTTAATGGGGTGACTTTTGGAAAGCCCCTACGGATGGGGGCTCATTGCCACAGGAACCAACCATGATTAGAGGGTTGGAACTTTCAGTCCCACCTCTCAATCTCTGGGAAGGGGAGAGGAGTTGAAGGTTAAATCAGTCATCAATGGCTAATAATGTAATCAATTGTGTCTATTTATTAAAGCCTTCATAGAAAAACAAATGAACACAAAAATGGGATTTGGAGTTGGTTGAACACATGGAGATGCTGAGAGTGGTGCATCTGGAGAGGGCCTGCAATCCCTGTGCTGTTTCCCATATACCTTGTCCTATACCTTTCTTCTACCTGGCTGCCCCTAAGTTATATTCTTTTATAATAAATGGGTAACCTAGTAAGTAGAATGTTTTCCTGACTTCTCTGAGTCACTCTAACAAATTAATACAATAAAGGCTATGGGAGCCTCTGACTTAAAGCTTGTCATTAAGAAACATAGGTAAAAAGCTGGATTTGTGATTGGCATCTGGAATCAAAAAGGAGCAGTCTTGTGGGACTGACCCTTAACCTGTGGCATCTGACCCTATGCCCAGGTAAATAGTGTCAGCATTGGATTAAATTGTAGGATACCTAGCAATTGTGTAAGAATTAATTGGTGTGGAACCAGAGGTATCAGAATTGAAGTATTTTGTGAGTAGAGTGTTAGTGTAAAGGAGAAACAGGAGCAATATTTCCCCTCCTACATTCAGGTCACAAAACTTGATAAAAGCGAAAAGACAAATAGAACAAATCCACAAATATAATTAGAGATTACCTTTAATTATAACACCTCTTTATCAGTAATTGCTAGAATGGGTAGTAAAATTTTTTTAAAAAATGAGTTTATGTTATAAACCATTTCAACCAACTTCATTAATATTTATAGAGCATGATAGCCAACAATTTCGGATTACCCATTCTTTACAATTACAAATGCAACATTCACTGAGATAGAACATATGTTGAGTAACAGGGGTGGCTCAGTGGGTTAAGCCTCTGCCTTCAGCTTCATGATCTCAGGGTCTTAGGATCAAGCCCCACATCGGGCTCCCTGCTCTTTGGGTAGCCTGCTTCCCCCCTCTCTCTTTCTGGCTGCCTCTCTGCCTACTTGTGATCACTGTCTGTCAAATAATCTTAAAAAAAAGAACATATGCTGAGTAACAAAACAAGTTTTAATACATATCAAAGGATTAAAATCATATGTAGCTATTCTTTAAATACCAGAAGGAATTTAAGTTAGACATCAGTAATGGTGAATTAACTGCAAATGCCAAATATTTTCAATTTAGAAAATGTACATTCATTTTTTTCTTTTCTTTTTTAAATTGTGTTATGTTAGTTGCCATACAGTACATCATTAGTTTTGACGTAGTGTTCCATGATTCATTGTTTGTGTATAACACCCAGTACTCCATGCAATCCGTGCCCTTAATATGCGTCACCAGACTCAAATAATCCATGGATTAAAAAAGAAACTATAAAGGGAGATAGAAAATATTTCAAATTGAATTA
>RCUC01156885.1:0-28191 GCA_003697995.1 Taxidea taxus jeffersonii | reverse complement strand
GGGGCCCCAGCAGGGCCCAGAAGACTGGAGAAGCTGCAGGGTTAGAGGCTGAGCACCTTTGTCCACACCTGCTGGCTGGTACCATGGCACCCACACGGTTGACACTGTGTCATTTAGTGCTAAGACAGGCTCCCTAGTGAGCTCAAGGGCCCTCGGGGCCCAGGCTCGGGCTCTGCCTCCCCACGCTTCCATGGAAACCCCCACTGCTCCCGAGAGGACCCAGGAGGTTCTGATGGGTCCAGACACCTAGCTCTCTGCCCCTAAATACTCTCCTGCTTTCCACCTGCTCATGTACTAGGGGAGGGAAATGTGGACCACATACCTCGGTTCATTTGCATTAAGGTTATCGCAGGGCTTTGTAAGAGCCTTTGCGCTGGTATGTCCTGTTGGGAAACCTTAGGCATCTTTTGAAGGCTTTTGTCTCCTCTTAGGGCAAATGGGGACTCCCACCGCACCAGGAGCAACTGACTTGAAATCTTTGGTGCTTCCTTGCCCTTCCCCACATTTGGAAAAGGCCCAAATCAGTTGTCCCCTGGAGCACAGCCAAACCCTCTACCTGGCAATTAAAGTCCTCCGTGATTTGCTCTAAGCTCTCCCGATAGCATGCAGCTCCTAGAATCCTACCAGGCAGCACGATTTGCCACCAGAACCCACTGGCTGGGAAGTTTCTTGTGGTCTCTGTTGATGCCATTGCCTCTCCCTGACTATACCTCCCCCCTGCCATTCCTGGAATTTTACCTGTTCTTTGAGATCCAGCTCTGGCCCAACCTCAGCCTTCCCTTGATCATCCTAAGTGAAGGAATTTCTAGCAAACACTTTGAACCTGACTAATATCAGTAAATGTTTACTGAAGAATGAATAAATGAATGGATGGGTGATGAGCTCAGGTAAACTCTTCTCTCTCTATTTTCTTTTTTGTTATCCCTCTCCTAAAATGTGCCAGGCTGAGATTTTGGCCCCGGCAGAGGTTTGATAACACATGAAGGCGTGAATGGGTAGGCCGTGAATGAAGGGGTACCGGCATCCATTTACAGAGCACATATCATGGGCCAGGCTGGGGGCCAAGTGCTGACGTAAGCCGTGAAAGAGACATGCTTTCTCTGCCCTCGTGCCCTTACCTTTTAGCTGAGAAGTCAGCCTTACAGAGAGCTCCCCGGTCTAGCACTTATTTAGTTACTCTTGCCACGGGAGAGGAAAATTAATAAGTAAGTGAGTGAGTGTATGAGGAATGAGTGAAGACAGGAGTGAGCAAACAGAATAAGGGAGGGAATGAATGTGTAAATGAATATCGAGGAGCATAAATGAAGGAATGAAGGATGAGGGTTAATCTCACCAGGGCAAGAATCCGTGCCACGTGACCTAGTGTTTATGGACCCGAGGCCTAGAGGTCAGGGTTTCCCCAAGTCAGCCCCTCGTCTGTAGCCAGACCCTCTGCATCCCGAGGTCAGCGCCATTGCCACTGTCTCAGCACCTCCAGAATGGAAAGTCCACCTTGGAAAGGGCTGCAGAACTTAGCATGTAGAATCTCAGGGCTTTCAGGGTCTGATTTTGGCTCAGTGCAAGGAATGAACGTCAAGGCTTTTGCAGTGACGCCCAAGCACCACATGTACCCTCTGTGGTGAGAATCAGGCTCAGGGAGGGGTCTTCCCAAGGCACACCCTTAGGGTGCTTACTCCAATGGCCTTAAGGAGTCTTTGCTCCTTAAGTCAAGGTCTTTTTTCATCTCTGACCTTGCCTCATCCTCTCTGTCTTGAGACCCCCTCCAACCCCCTGGCTTCCTCCCTGTTCCTGGGGCATGACCACAGCCTCAGCTGGGAGGCTTTGGGCTCCCCTGTCTCTCTGCCATCCCTCTGCCGGGGATGTATTCCCAGGCATCTGTAGGCCAGCCCTCTCACTTCCTTGGGGCCTCTTCTTAAAAGTTACCCTAAGGCTTTCTGTGGCCACAGGACCTGTAATTTTATCCCTGGCTGCTTCCTTCTGTGTCCCTCTCCCTTCCTTTGGGTTTTCTTTATAGCACTCGTCCTTATCTAATGCCCTGTATGTTTTCCTTATTTATTTTGTTTGGTATCTGTTTCTCCTGAAGGAGGGCAGGGATTTTGCACTGCTTTGTTCACTACTGGATCCCAGCCACAGGGGTAGAGCCTGCCCATAAATTAGGTACTGAATGGGTAAGTGAAGCAGAGGCCCAGCTCCAGCCCCACCTCTCCTTCCAAAAGTCACAGCCACTATCCTCTCTTCTCGCCTCTTCCCTGATCCCTCAGCCTCCTCCCTGACCCCAGCCTCCTCCTGACCCCTGGCTGCCTCTCTGGCCCAAAGTGATCTTTCCTCTATGATATACATGACCATAGGATGCCCCTTCTGGAAACTCTTTACTGGTCCCCTCTTTTCTTTCTCCTGACTCTATCTTTCCTGACCTTGTGAACTAAAGATCTAAGATAGTATAGGAGAAGCATCTGATACATGGCACGCAATAAGTGGTAGTTACTGTCATAGCTGAAGACATGGGCATCTGGTGGTAGGTACGATGAGGTGGGAGTGGGCGGTTGTATGGTGTAGCAGTGTGTGGAGCAGCATGGACCAGCACATGGGAACGGCAGCAGTGTGTCATGAATGGAGAAACTATGCAGAGCTCAGACTTGCCAGCATGGGTGGGAGAATTGGTTGGGTTAGATCCCAGAAGGTATTAACTGCAAAACTGAGGAGCTCTGCCTTACACTGCAGGCTGTAGGAAACCTCTGTGAGCTCCTTCAGCAAGATTCACCACGTTGCCCAGCCCTGATGAGCAGTCACGTGCTATGGTGGGCACTGTGAAATCTGTATTCTTGTCCCCATCTTACATATAGGAAAACCAAAACACAGGAAGGTTGAGTAACTCTCCCAAGGTAATCTGCAGCCGAGATGTGACCTGAAATCTTAGTATCTTTTTATCACCTGCAGGTCTAGCACTCATCAAGTGTTTGTCTTGCCACAGAGCTACCCCAATAACCTGGGGGCTGGTGATGCCCAACTCCAACAGCCTTCCTCATTCCCAGAACAGTTTCCCTAGCTCCAAGCTGCGAATCAGGCCTCCACATGGTCTTCGTGGACTTGGAAGTCTAGAAGAGAATTCATAGCACTTTGGAAAACACATTTTCTTTTAAAGAAGAATTTTTTGTTTTCATTTCAAATAGCCCTGGCTGGTGATGAGTGCTGAGGAGAGGTGCCCTGTTTTCCATCCCAACACCTATTTCCAGGTGGGGGCAGGGAGAACTCCAGCCCTAAATGTTATTTCAAAACCTTTCCGGGCCTCGCAGCTCCATTTCCAGGCCACATGCTGCAAAGAAAAGCACGATTTCCCATTACGTCGTGTTGCCCTTTCTGGTTTGAGCACCTTTCAAAGCGGGAGACCCGGTCTGCTCCAGCACACCCCCTCCTGTCCCCATAAATAAAGTTGCACCGCTTGCTGTGGGGCTTAAACAAAGAGCCTTGCTGGGTACCTGATGGCCACACTCCTGATAGATGTGCTTGCCAAGAGCAGCAAACCCCGGCTGCAACTCCCAGCCCTTCAAGAGAGAGATAGGAGCTGAAACTGGCGTGACGTGAGCGCACCCTGCCCGCTTTCTGCCATCTGAGGCACATTCCAAAGGAAGCAGGCCAGCAGAGCCTTGTCTTCTGACGGGGTGCCCACAGAGATGGATGTCATGCTCCCTGCCAGGGAAGGCCACGTTCAGACATTCCCAGATAGCCAGCTGCCACTTTATTAACAGCAAATATCCCCATCTGAACCAGGCTGGGAAAGAAAATATTTATGCTTGCCTGTCAGGAAGACCTTCATTTTTCTTCCGAGGAAGCCAGCCAGGGTACTGGTCCAGAGCTGGAAGAATGTGACATGTCTGTAGGCCCTTCTGCCGCCCAGGCTTGATGAAGACTCCAGAATATCCTCAGGACAGCTCTGGGCAGGCACGAGGGGCTTCAGGAGGGAGGGAAAGGGGAGCCCAGGAGAGGTGGCGCTCCATTGAGCTGGACATGCAGCAATCTGGGTGTTGGGGGGGTGCTGCAGCTAGAGATCACATCCAAATGCACCATTAAATGTCTCACTATTAATTCAAAACATGTAGCTTTAATAATATAAAAAGTGACATTGTGCTGAGAATAAAATCGTCTTGTATTTCAGAAAATGCCAACACTGGAGCAAAGCCTTGTCCTTTAGCTGGGTATAGATGAAAATCAACTTAGGTTATTACTGTATCATGGTCATTCTTTTGAACAAAAGTCACAGGCGAATTCTTCAATAGCTTCAGGGATGCCCGTGGATCTGCAGCTCCGGGAGACAGCTGTACAAATTATGGTAATTGGGTTATAAGGTGCAAGGCTGAGCGAGTCAGGTGGCCCTGGGGAATAGAAGCTTTGGTCTCATGGGCACAGCAGGAGCCCTCTCCCCGGACTCTGGTGAGGCTTCCCTCCCCCAGCTTTGAGGGCCAGTACCACTATTCTCCCTACAGCGCATGCACACTGCAGTCAGAAGAGCTGGGTTCAAATCCTGACTCTGTCATTTAGCACTTGTGCCACCAACTCCAAGCATGTTATTCAAAAGTTAATCTTTTTTGAGAAAATGGAGCCAATAGATGGGTCCCTCTTAGGACTATCTTGAGAATAAAGTAAAGTCTGTAAAACACTTGGCAGAGTGATAAGCAGCAGCAACGGTGAGAAGGGCACACATGGCATTACTCTCTACGAGTAAAGCAATAATCGGTATTCATGTGTGAATCGATATCTGCAATTGTGTGCAAGTATAATTCCTAGTTCTTTTCTGTCTTGGTCTGCTTGGCTGCCATGACAAAATACCACAGACTGGGTGACTTAAACAGTAGACTTTTATTTTCTCATAGTTCTGGAGGCTGAGAAATCCAGGGCCAAGGTGCAGGTGGATTTGGTTCCTGGTGAGGGCCCTTTTCCCAGCTTGCACAAGGCCGCCTTCTCACTGTGTCTTCACATGGCAGAGAAAGAGGAAGCGCTCTGGGCTCTCTTTCTCTTCTTATAAGGACCCTAATTCCATTCAGAGGACCCACCCTCATGACTCATCTAAACCTAATTACTTCTCAAAGATTCCACCTCCTAATGCCATCACATTGGAGGTTAGGGCTTCAACATATGTGTAGGAGTGCTGATGATATTGACTCCTATCTTTTGCCCTCCACCTTGGTCATGTTTGCTCAATGACCTCTCTTGAGGCTACATGTTCCAGCCCCCTTAGAGATTAATATACATATCTTAGAAATGCCTGCCAAGGCCAGGATCAGGGGAGGCTTACTTTGGCCTCCCATGAATCTGTTATAGTCTTTCCCCTTTCTGATGCACAGGTGTTCCACAAGGTCTAATTAAAGGTTAACTGTCCATTTGGTGTGTGCCGATCCTTTGAAATGCATGGCAGACCTAATGTGTACATGAGAGCCAAGCACGGGTTAGAGTCATGGGCTCAGGCTGCAAATGTAAGTTTATCCATGAGCAGCGTGGGTATACATATGTGTGTATGAGTCAGGGGAGGACATGACTCCAATCACAGTAGGCAGGTGTCCCTCATCCTGCCCTGGCAGGGCTCCTGCTCCCCCCAGCCCATGGCAGCTGCTGAAAGGACCTAGGTAGAGGGGCTCTGAGGCCTTCTGGGACTGGACATCTGGTAAGCCTCACTCCTCAGCTGTATATACTGCGGGCTGTGTTCTACACTGCAGAGGAGCCCCGGCCTCTGAGAGCAGTTTTCCTGGCGAGGGGATGTGGAACCTGTTCTTGATATTGTGGGGGACTTTATTAGCTCATCTTCATTCAGCCTGAGACCCATCTTCATCTATTCAAATGGATCATTTATCTCATTTATAGCCTTCCGAGCTTCTGCCCGAATGACATTTGCTTAGCAATTGGCCTGTTTGAAAAAGCCGATGTATTAGAGAGAAATGCTGCACCGTCTTTCTGAGCTGGCAGTGCAGGGAGACAGACCCATGGGAGAGGATAGGAGGGAGGTGGGGGGCATTCAGGTGGTCAAGGATCCCACGGAAGCAGGCAAACACATTATCCACTCCAACACAGGCAATTTTTTCCCCAGGGTGGCTAATTACCAGGTGGCTGCCTGGGCTTTCTACTTGACTTGCTGAATTAGAATGCTCAGCACAGAGATCTGTGTTTATGCTCAAAATCTGTTGTTCCTCTTCCCCAACCGGGAGAGGAGCTCTGGCTGCTAGCTCTGGAGCCTGGAGACTGCCCAACTGTATTTCGGGGGCCTGGACCAAGTGGCTTCTCCATAGAAACTTCTGCCCTCTTTGTGGGGAAAATGACAGGTACATTAGTGCCAGCACACAGGACGTGTTCGCACACATATCTCTCCTCTTACATAAACAAGACACAAAGTCCCAGGCACACAAATTCGCCCAGATTCATGGGCCCCCACCCTCGGAGACCCACATATGCGAACAGAGAGGTAGAGGCCCTCACCCAGCACATCCACTCACACGCGTACCCTGAGATCCCCTGAGACCTGTACCCATGGGCCTACATGAAAAACACACGACTGCACATGCGTGTGCGCACACACACACACCTAGACTTACATGCATGCTTCAAAGTACCTTTACAGCCTCCCTGGAACAAGCGTGTAAGAGCACACAGAGAGTGAGGGCAACTGGCAGGATACAGACAGAAAAGCCGTCAACAAAGATTCTCAGGCCCCAGCCTGATTCTCAGTCACAGTCTCAGATCAGGATTGGGTGTGGCGAGGCTAGATCAGACGAGATACCAGATATCTGATACCAGATTCAGAAATCATATGCAAATCAGAATTGTTCTGTCAGAATCACCAGTGTCCAGCCTCATACTGGGCTCCTCCAGGATCTGGTAAACCAACCATAAGGTTTCTGATATAGTGGTTGCCAGGAGAGTTGGGAAAGTCTCCCTTGTATAATGAGCCCAGAACCATTTTATCATTAAAAATAAAAGTAGAATTGAACAGCTCACTGTTGACTATTAGGAGGAAGAATAATTTGGGCGAGAACTCTTAGGATTTTTTAAAGTGATGATTTACTTTTTTATTTTTTTATTTTTTTATTTGTTGTCCAAGAACATGGACTAACCGGGAGCCAGCTTTTTCCTGGTTGACTTCCTTGTGTCTTCATTAAACAGATAGGAACGGTGACAACAAACACAACTTGTCCAGATTTCGGCTCAATCACAGATGTTTCACTACCCAATCTGTGCTGGCACAGATGACTCACTACCTAAACTGGAAGGTTCCACCCCTTCCTGCTACAGATAGGGAAACTGAGGCCCAGGTAGGGCATCCTGTTGCTCGAAGTCATAGAGCTGTTAGTGATTTCTTTAGCTAATGTATGGAGAGCACACAGCAGGAGCTCTGTAAGTGTTTGCTGCTATGTTTTTAGGATTACTGTTCTATCATTAGTCATTATCATTAGCTGAGCAAGGCTAAGAATCCAGATCTTCCTCCCATCTGGTTTATGGTCAGAGTTTCCTTCTCAGTTGAGAAGATACTGAGAAGGCAGTAGAATCTGGGCACCCCGCCCAGTCCCATCTTCTCTAATTATGTCCTGATTGATGGACTCCAATCCTTCCACCTCCCAGGGAAAAGGGGTAAAGGAAGGTTGCTGAGAGTGGACAAGGTGGCAGCAGGACACACTTCTATGGGGAGGGAAGTGGCCCCACTTGATGAGGGATTTCAAAGCACAGCATCCTACTTCTACCTCTGGGAGAGGAGGGTCTTTGGAGACAAACTTGGGTTAGCTTCCGGTGTGATAGATCAGTTGCAGGTACCGGGACTGGAGGGCCCTTTCTGCAGGCGGCTCCCAGGGGGGTCTCTTCAGGCCAAGGAAAGCTTTGTTCTAACCACTTCTACTGAGCCAGGATTGCTGGGTGGTCTCGGGGCAGGAGGGCAGAATGGGGGTGGGCAGGGCAAGGCCGGGAGTATGGGGTCGAGGACTGGGGGTGGGATGATGAGGGCGGAATCCGCCCATGGGTACGGGGTGGGCTGGTGCAAAGGGAGAGCTGGGGTCAGCATAGGGAGGTTTGGAGGCACTGGGGGGTAGGAGCCACCAGCAGATGCCAGAACTGCAGGGAAGGTCCAGGGAACCAGGTGGAGGTCCTTGAGAGTGAGAGCATAGATGAAGCCCCCTTCCATAGACCCTGCTGTCCCAGGTGGCTAGTGGGAGGGGTCCACCACTAGGTCCTGAGCCCCCTACACTTTCTGTCTGGGGCTCCAGAACATGTGGCCGACACTCCCCCTTCTCCTGCCCCCCTTCTACCCCCGCCGAAGGACTGCCATTTGGAACGCATTTGCAGACACATGGATTGTTTTTAAGTTAATGCTTTTTAATTCACTCTGTTTCCCAGTTGTCGTTTTTTATTGAAAAGGCGGATTCTGCCGGTGTGTGTTCCTTTGCGGGGGCGGCGGAGGGGGGGTGGATTGTGTGCTTTACAGGCCGAGATCCGATGAGAGGCAGAGACAGACACAAAGGCACAGCGAGACAGGGGGAACGAGTAAACTGGGTCAGAAAGCAAGAGAGACTGGGAGAGGGACTCACTAGAAGCCGGGACCTAGGCACACACAGAACCCTGGAAAGGAAAGGGAGTGACAGGAGGCCCTAGAGGCAGGGCCTGTGTGCTGAGAAATCCGGCTGGGGGAGGGGGAGACCCCAGAGGACAACTAAGGCTGGGCTGAGCTCTCCGATTCCCTTCAAGGTAAAAAAGGCCTAACTAGCCACTGGGAGAGAGACGGAGGGACAGGGACGCGGTGGGTGGCAGACTGGGTACTCAGGACCCCATACCAGGACCGGGGTCACCGAGGGCTAGGGATCCCAGATCTGAGAGAAGAGGACCCAAGAGTCAGGGGCGTTCCTCCGGCCCGGGGCCCTGCAGACCTCCTGTTGCCCAGCCCAGCAAGTGAAGAGTGGTACCCCGGGCCTGCTGCACTGCTTAGAGCAAGTGCCCTAATCTCTCTGGGCCCTGGCTCTACCACCTGTAGAGAAGAGGGGGGGGCGGGGGGACCGCTCATACCAGAGGTGGCGGTGGGTCTAAACCGCTCAGCGACACCTCGGCTGGGCTGTCACAGCAAAAGTCCAGGGGAATGGCGGTATTTTCGGTCGCGCCGCTGCCCCTCGGGGCTCATGCTTTTGCGGCGGGAGAAAAGCGCAATGCGAGCTCTTCTTTCCTTCGCAGCTGAGAATCATTTAGTCTCCCCATCCCCCTATCCCTCCTCTCCGCATCTGCGCCGGGGTTCCTGCGCACCTTCCCCAGCCTTGTCCTCCAACGTGCGGGTGTAGACACAGCCTTGGACACACACACCAAGACGCTCATGTGTCGGCACGTGGTGGTCGTGTAGACACTGGGGCACACACGGGCGCACACAGGCGCACGACGCAAGGGACTGGGGATTCGGATACAGAGGTTCCCCGGCCGGGGCCGAAGGGACCCTGCGGAGGGGCAGTGGCTCCACGGTCGAGTTCCCCGAGGCAGCGGCTCTCAAGCCGGGAGCCCGCGAGCCGAAAGCCTGGATAATAAGAGCTAATTACATGTGCGCAAACAGCCGCAGCAAAGGGCTCGGGAGTGCGGCCGGGCGGGCCACCTCCACCCCCGGGGCTGAGCCCCGCGATCCCGCCGTAGCAGAAGGGCTTGGCTGGTGGAGCTCGGGCTGAGGCCGCGGAAGGGCGCACAGGCCGAGGGCCCGGGCCCGGGAGCCCGCTGAGCCCTCTGCTTTCAGCGCGGGCCGTGAGCACGCACACGGGCGGGAGCGGTCCGGGAAGCCCGGGGCCGGCGGGTCGTCGCGGATTAGAAGCCAGGACCAGAAGTGGGTCGGAACGCCCCTTGGCCTTGGCCCAGCCAAGCATTTGGGCCCTGGGGCTTCTTCTCTTGTCGAGGCCTCCTTCAGAGCATCCCCTCTCTGTGGAAGATCCGAGGTGGCTCTCGGTACTCTGTCACCCGAGCACAGTGCTCCCAGGGAGTGCCTGCTGGACAAGAAAGGGACAGAGTCTGGTGCTGGCGTCGGGAGACCAATCTGTCCCTACCCGGATGAGCCACACCACCCCCGAAAGAACGACTTCTCTGAGCCTTCGTTTGCGCGTCCACAAAACCGGGATGCAGCAACAGGCCGGCTTTGACTGAGGGCTTCAGATGCTCAGTCCAGGGGGACGCAGAAAGGCGCGAATTCCTCCTGTACGAATGGGGCTAGTTTGCCCTGCTAGCCTGAATCGGCGATCTCATTTCGTAGCTTTAGAAGCCTTTGGTGGAGTGGGTTGCAGTGGTGGAGGGGGAGGGAATTATATTTCTATATTTATAGATGCAGCTCAGAGAGGCCAAATGTTTCATTAGAGGTCACACAGCGGGGACAGGCAGCTGGTTTTCCGGACTTCATATTTAAAGTTCAGCCTCTGCTCATTCTCCTGCACCGCTCCCGAGCACCCCTGGAACCTCAGGCACCTCCGGCTCTCTGAGAAGCTGGGGAGCTGCGAGGGAGTGTGTAGATCATGAACAGTTGTCGCTGTCTGCGGTCCCTCGGCCCGGGCTCGCGGTGGGCCCATGGCGCCTCCTTGCGCTCATGGCGGGAGGCGCACCCGGTACCTGGTCCAGGTCTTGGGGAGGAAATGAGGAAAGGAGGAGGGAGCAGGTAGGGTCCTTGGTCTATAGAGGTAAGACTCAAGAAGGAGGCAGGGTCTCTGGGGCACCTAGTGGGGACACGGTGGAAGGGCTGAGGACGGGAGACATACCAGGGCAGAATGATGAGAACAGAAAAGAAAGCTGTAAGCCCCTCCGTCTGTGCCAGACTGTGGATCTGGGGCAGGAGCTCTCTTTAGGGTGAACCAAAACCTGTTTGGTGAAGGTGAGGTTTCCTGAGCCCTGGCTGGGAGGGCCAGCGCCTGGGTGCAAGTGCAGGGAGGTAAGGCAGTCTGAGCCCAGTGGTCCCCAGACTTCTGGAGTCAGAGTCAGCTGAAGGACTTGCTAAAACACAGATTGTTGCCCCTCCTTCCGGGGTTTCTGATGCGCAGCAGAGGTGGCACCTTCTAAAAAGGTCCCAAAGATGCTGATGCTGCTGGTCTGTGGACAAAGCTTTGAGAATCACCCCTCTAACCCTTCAGAGACCTTTCCCTGAAAGTTCTCACCAGCTCCGCATTTATAGCACATCTGTCTGGGTTACTCTGATTCTGATCAGTTTCAGAGAGCATTTCCTGGCCTCGCCCTCGACATCGGAGATGCAATGTAACTGGGCCTCCAAGCCCCTTCTCCAGGTCCCTTCATTCCAGTGGCTCAAAGAAGAATAAGTTCTCCACCTGCTAGTTGGTGCAATCAAGCAGGCTTCCTGGAAGAGGTGGACTGAACTTGAAGGGCTGCTAGAGGGGAGTTAAGGCAACAGCTGGCCCAAGGCTGAAAGGTGGAGATTGAGATAGATTATGACCCTCCGATGGCTGTGTGTAATATGGCAGGGACTTGGGGCCCCACTCTAATCATCCGCTCCCCCCCACCCCACCCCTTGACGGGGAGAAGGGGTATTACAATAAGCACTCATATGAATGTACATGAATGTAGTGTTGCCAGTGGGTATGGCTGGAGGCAGGCCTGGGTGGTTGCAGAGTCCTTTAGATGGTGGCTCCAACAGAAGCGGGGCAGGAGTGGGCTCAGCCACCGCCCTGCCTGCCTTGGTTTCTCCATCTGAGGAACTCACGTCACGTGTTTGCCGTTTCCCTGACCTTCCCAAGCTGCCAGCAGGATAATATATGGAAATTGCTTTGACCTCCTGAGAAAAGAGGGTCTCCAGGAATAGAAAGTTCAGCCACTAATCCTGTCCCCCCAGACTTCCCACTAATTCCTGCTTCCGATGTCAGCCTGGCAGGTTGAATTTAGCAAAAGAAAGAACAACTTAGAGGGATGATGGTTTTTCTAATGGCCCCAGTTCTCCAAACACATCCACACACAATACACATGCACACACAGCCTGGTCACAGGCCCACCCTCACGCACAGCCCTTCTCTACTCTGGCATACACACTTGCCTCCCGCGGAGCAGTCATAATTGTGGAGAATAATTAGAACTAACATTTGCACAGTGTCCTGCCACTGACAGAGCAGTTCCAGCACGCACTCTGACCGAATCCTCACAACAACCCGAGAGGCAGAGATTACTGCTATTATTAACTGAAGCTCAGAGAGGTTAAGTGACTTGCCCAAGGTCACTCAGCTAGTGAGTGACACATGGCTCCGATTTGGGTCTCCTGACTAGAAGTGCTGTCCTCCTTATGCTGCCCCCATACTCCTGCCTCCGTGCAGTACATGCATCCCCTTGTTCATTGGTTCATTCATTCATGTGGTCACTCAACAGATAGTTACAGAGCATCAGTCATGGGCCAGACTTGTGCTAGGTGCTAGCTGCACCTTCTCGCCTTGCTCTCCTGGAAGACTAACGAGCTGGGCATTTTTCCCATCCCCACTTTACAGCAGAGGAAATGAGGATGGACTAAGTGACAGAGTTGAGATCTGTTCCCCAGTATGACTCGAGAGCCAGCCCCATGCTGTCCTGCACGAACACCCAGAATCACACACACCCTGGCCTGTGTGCAGTGCGGGTGTACTCTCCTAGGCAGGGGCTGGAGCAGCAAGCAGCCTGCCCAGGTCCTGCGTATCAGAGCCCCCAGCCTGTCCCTGTCACCCAGACATTTCAACTGAATAGGCCCAGAAAATCAAGGATAGGATTTTCTCCAAAATGCCATTGGCATCTCTTGGGACAGAGTCACATTTTCCTACTGATTACACAACACCGTAGCATTTACAATAGTCACTCCATCCGTCAATATCAGTTGGAGGTGGTAAGAAATGTCTCCCCCGCTCCCCACCCTATGCCGACCCAGGCTGAGAGCAGAGGCAGGATACAGGGAACCCAGGGATAAAGGAGAGATGTGTCCCCTTGGGGATGGCCTAGGGGTTACTGTCACTAAGAACCATGGACCACAGAGTCACACAGACTTAGATTCTGATCCAGGCTTTGTGCTCTCTAGCCATGTGACTTGCGAAATTTAATTACTTCTTCTTTAAAAGCCTCAGTTTCCTTAGGTGCAAAATGGGGACAATGAAACCTCCATCACAGGGATCCCTGAATGCAGGGATACCTTTTCAGTGCAAACTGAAAAGGGCGCTGTTTGCAGCACTGGGGTGAGAAGGAAGAGTTGCAGACTGGTGGACCTGAGCTGAGACATAGTCTCAGATCCCATCCTGTCCTCTCTTGGAAGGGCAAGCCTGATTTCCAAATGGAATTGCCTGGGGTCTCCTCTGCTCTGTCCTCCAAAAGAAAGTGTAAGTGAAGGCAGGTGACAAAGCGGGTTGACATCTGTCGTGCACCTGTCATGCCAGTATGATGCCAGGCATGCTTGGAAGTCTGAATCTAGAGGTCTCTCTTCTCTTGACACTGAGCCTGTGGGTCAGAAGGCACATGGATCCATGACCTCATCCAGGCCACTCCAGAGAACAGAGACAGGATAAGACTTTGAAGAACAAGGGGCCCGTGTCACAGGAGCTGTGTGTGTGTGCACACGTGTGAGTGTGTGTGTCATTGTGGAATGAACATGGTTTCTGAGGCTTGGGTTTCTTGCCTCATTTATTTAGTAAATGTATATTGAGTACCTACTGTGTGCTAGGATTGTTCTAGGTGCCGAGGCTATAACCATGAACAAGGAGGGCAAAATTGCAAACCTCATGGAGGTTGGATTCAAGTCTGGGAGACAGACAGAGTTCATGTAAACCAAAAAATAATGAATCCTAGCTCTGCTGTGGGTCTTTGAGCAAGCCACTTGGCCTCTCTGAGCATGAGCATCTCCATTTGGGCTATTACATAATGACTTCTGCCTCCCAGTGCAATTCTGAGAGAATATATATAAACTGAAAGTGGGTTGCAAACTGGAAAGCCCTGTGCTCATGTGCATTACTCTGGGTGTGTGTAAACACGTGTGCTTGCCAGCACCTGTTTTCTTTGGCTCAGTAAATATAGCACCTGTGGGACTCCGGAACTGGTCCCGAATTCCATAAAACCCACAACTCCCCCCACCAGAAATGAGGGGAGGAAACCACATGGCTCTGATACACTGACTTTGGGTTTGGTTTTGCCCGGAGACAACACACCCTTCAAGTTTCTCTGCTAAGAACGTGTTTCCCGAGCCCCTTGCGCAAACAGGTTTCATTTTAAGGAGGGCAGAGGACATAGAGCTGAACTGGGGAAACACTCCATGCCCAGGGAGAGGAGATGCGGGGCCGGTCGCAGGTGGTATAGAGAAAGCCCAATGAAGGGCATGGATAGAGGAGCTCCAGAGCAAAACTGTCATCCTCCGAGTGTTTCTTCCCTATCTCTGGCTTTGGAAAGCCTCGCACTCCGCTGGACCCGAAGAGCTTGGCGCCGGCATCTGAGCTTCTGTGCCATAGTGGCTCTCAGTGCAAATCACCCATCTGCGTCCAACCCCTGCCCACACTGCCCAACCCAGCTCTGTCTGGCTCCGCCACACACATTCCAAACCTTCCAACTCAGCCCAGTCCAACCCCTCTACCCAACCCCGGCCAACCTCTCCCAATCCACTCATTCCAACCCCTCCCCACCCAGCTCAGTGGTGTTAGATACTGCAGACTGGCTCGTTCAGCCTGGGTTCCTCTCTCCTTCTAGCTCGCCTTTCAGTCCCACAGAAGTTGAAAAGCTAAAATCCACATTCCCCAGACTGCCCTATGCTTAGAGGACTGGAGGTGATGCAGGCTTACCAAATGGCATGCACCCATGCGAGGCAATTCATTCGGAAGTGAAGCAAACGGGCAGAAAGGCAGGAAATGAGATATCCATTCAAAACAATATTTGCAAAAATAACATATGCAAAACCAGAGAGAACAGTACGGTGTACCCTACATCCCTATCATCCAGCTTCAATGATCGTGAACATTTTCTCACTTTTGATGTTATCTTCCCAAATAATTTTTTTATCACATTTTTCCCCCCTGAAGACAGACCCTGTCTATGCTTTCATCCTGAGGTGTGCATTTCGCTGGTTTGGACACACAGAGGAGCGTGTTTCTGGAGCCAGAAGCTCGACAGGCGGCTTCCCGACTTGGCAGATGGCTTCCTGATGGCCTCGAAAAGGAGCAGCTGCCTTGGTGGTCCAGTTCTGCAACATGGCTTTGGGAGATGGTCCCAAAGATGCAGCCTAGAATCTGTTTCTGTAGCTCTTCAAGGATTTCTGTAAACCATTAAAAACCCATTCATACATTTATTTCTGCTTAAACTATCCAGAGTGGATTCTGTCTGTGCAACCTAACCTAACCTAACCTGCCCAAGCCAGTCCATCCCCAAACCATTCCAACCCAACCAAGCCTGTTCAGCCCGGCCTGACTCTGATCAGTAGAGCCTGGCTGAACCCAGCCTTTGCTAATATACACCCCCCTCACTTCTTTCCACTTCAGCCCGTCTAGACAACAGGCAACCTATCCCAGTCAGCCTATGCTAACTCTTTTTAGTCTAAACAGGTCATTTATTTCCAACTCGATCTGTGTGATCCCATCAAATGCATCCCAACTCAGTCCTTCCTGGCCCTAATCCTATTTATTCAATGACTCTCAACTTAACCCATTCCATGGGAACTGGGCAACATAGCCCTCTACCTCCACATATATTTGCTGAATATCTTTTGGGAGCCACCAAGAGGGAGCAGAGCGAACTTGAACTTCTCCACAGATATAAGGCTGCATTCTCTCTTAACATTTCTATTCTGTCTCCCTCTTTCCTATTTCTCCCCCCATCTAACACGCCTCCTTGTCTGCGTCCATTCCTCTTGACCATCCAGTGCTCCCACAGTACTTTCTGGGCATTCAGGCCTCTGGGGAAGCCTCTCTCCATCCCAGTCCTGCCTTCCTGGAGAGGGCCCTTAGAACTTCCACCTCTACAAAGCCTACCCGTTGTAGTAGGCAGAATTTCTAAAATGGCTTCCCAAAGGAAGCCTAATCCTGAAACTGGGAATATGATGAGAAATGACTCCTGCGATCACACTATGTTCTATGGTCCAGTTGACCTTAAGATAGGGAAGTTACCCTGGATTGTCTGGGTGGCCCCACTGAAAAGACATGAGCCGTGAAAAGCAGTGAGCTTTCTCCAGCTGAGGGCAGGAGTAGTCAGAGAAATGCAGCAGGAGTGGACGTTAGAGGGAGCGGGAGCCTGAGAACTTACCTTGCAGCTGCTGGCTTCACAAATGAGGGAGACCGTGTGAAAACGAATGTGTTTGACCTTATGGAGCTGAAGTCAGCAAGGAGATGGACACGTTGGACCATACCTGCAAGGATCGGGACTTTGCCAACAACGTGGAAGTACACTCTTCCAGAGCCTCCCCGCAAGAACCCAGCCAGCTGATACCTTGATTTTGACCTTGTGAGGTCTTGACTGGAGGACCCAGATGAGCCCATTTAGATTTCTGGCCTACAGTTTGTGGGAATTTGTTACATAGTGAAAGAAAACAAACATGCTCCTCTTACATCTACTCTTTCAGAATTATCGTGACTTTTTTCCCCATCAAGCTGAAGAATCAATTATTGTAGAACTGGAGAATAGAATATTGGACACAAATACACCTGGTTCCCATTCTGGTTCAGTCACCTACTGGCCAGGTGACTTTAGCCAAGTTATTTGAGACCCTTCTAGGCAGAACTTTACTCATCAGTTCAACATAAAGATAACGACTTTCCTGGTCAGTTTGCTTGGGGGATTAAGTATAATACACATTCCATGCCTGGCACATAGGAGGGTTTAACTATTTTTTATTTGTTTGGGATAGCAATAAGCTCATATGAGCAATCTGTTCATAAGTATTAGGGTAAGTGAAGCTGTTATTTTAAAAATTTTTATTATTTTTTTGTGTGAAGCTGTTATTCTGTACCACCATAACTAGCCAGTAGGACAATTATAATACCAGACCATCAACTTAACACAGAGGAAGAGCTAATCTGGAGTTTCAGGCACTCTGATGGGAAAGGTACTCTGCAGAGACCACCAGCTCGGAATGGGTTCCTATTTGGGCCTCGGAATAGCTAACTGGAAGGACTGGGAGGCCACAGGAAGAAGGAAATGCAGAGAAAAGGACCCATCATTCAACAGATAAGCAACTCCATCCAGTACTCATGAAATGCTCTACCTGGACCACCTGTCTGGACGGGGCGGGGGGGGGGGGCAGGGAACAGCTGAGCCCAGCTGAGGCTCTCTTGCCTCAGGGGCTGCGAAGCCAATAAGACCATGCTCAGAGCGCAGCCTGTTGTCATCATCAAGGTTACTGGGAACCATTTCCCTCCCTGCCCCACCAAGTCCGAACTTCACAATTGTAGTCACTGGAGAGCATGCAGAATGAGCAGCTTTTGCTCCAGAGAAGGACAGGAGGGCTGATGCCCATGCCCAGCTGGGCTTCAGAAGCGCTGTGATGACCTGAGCATGTGGGGAAGAAGGACCCTGCAGGATCTCCAGGCTCCGCATTCCGGCCCCGCCTGGCTTCTGTCCTCTGTCCCCCACCCCCAACGGTTTTACCCCACCCTGCAGCAGTCTCCAGGCTCCTTGCAGAGACTGGGCTCCAGCCAGGGATGCTGGAGTGGGTTGCACTCCAGAGCCTGTGTAATGATCTCTGTCTAGCTCCACTCTTCAGTGACCTCACTTTGGGAGCTCCAAGTCCAACACGGTGAGTCTTTACTCGGCCAAAACTGGCAGAGGCTGCCCCTGGCGCTTTACTCTGTCTGAAGCTGGGGTTACACATTCACCAACACAAAGCTTCTAGTTTAGGTGGACTGGGAGGGTTGGGGTTCCCACCCCCTCCTTGGTCTCAGTTCCCTCCTTAGTCAAATTCAGGTTGCCTTAGCTACCTTCTACAGGACTTTCTTTCTCCCTTCCTTTCTCTTCTTTCCTTCCTTCCCTCCCTCCCTCCTCTCTCTTCCTTCCTTCTTTCCATTTTCCTTCCTTCCTTCCTTCCTTCCTTCCTTCCTTCCTTCCCTTCCTCCCCGCCCCCGTTCCTCTTTCTTTCCTTCTTTCATTAGACACCAAGGGAAAGAGAGGATGTGCTGATAACAAAATTATTGTTTTTGTGGTAATACTTCAGCAACAAAATTCATGTCGTAATAATCACATTCAGGAAGTACTTTCTCTGTGCCAGACTCCATGCTACATACTTTATTTCAGTCCTCTGTCTTACTTGTTCAGTTGGCCAGTGAGCTAGATGGGGTGGAGACCACCCCCCACCCCCGCCACCCAGCTCTGAAATTTGAGTACCCGGATATAAATCTGGTCTCTACCTCTTTCTAAGCTACTTTGACTAAGGTACTTAATTTCTCTGTCTCCTGATTTGTAAAATGGGAATAATAATAATAGTTTCTACTTCTTAGCATTGTTCCAGTAAGTGAGAAAATCCATGGAAAATGCTTAGGCCAGTGCTGCTAGTCACATGGTAGCACTAAATTCATGTGAAATGTCATCGTCCTTGTGTCTGCAGAGCCCACACAGGCCTGGACCATGGCAGGTGGCTCATCAGTGTTGGAACAGGAAAAGATAGATAACAGATGATAGAGAGGAATCCTTTAAATTTACTTCCCCCAGGCTTCCCATTTACTTTTACTTACTTATCTCACTCACTCTCTCTCTCATAGATACTCTAGAAAGAGTTGGAAATTCATCCACTTATTCACTCAATACACCCCAGCCAGGCCTGGGCTGGATGCTCCAGATTGAGCTCTGGGTTTAGCCCATGAGTCATGGAACCCTCTGGATCTCCAGTTGGGGGAAGAGTGAGCAGCCAGAACTGCCGGGCGCCACAAGCTTCGCACTTGCTAGAAACAGGGGTAGTGGCAAGTTGACAAGAAACAACAAATGTTGGAGAGGTTATGGAGAAAGGGGAACCCTCCTACACCGTTGGTGTGAATGCAAGCTGGTGCAGTTACTCTGGAAAACAGTATGGAGATTCCTCAAAAAATTACAAGCGGAGCTACCCTACGACCCAGCAGCCGCACTACATTTATCCCAAAGATACAGATGTAGTGAAAAGAAGGGCCACATACACCCCAATGTTCTTAGCAGCAATGTCCACAATAGCCAAACTGTGGAAAGAGCTGAGATGCCCTTCAACAGATGAATGGATAAAGAAGATGTGGTCCATATATACAATGGAATATTATGTAGTCATCAGAAAGCATGAATACCCAACTTTTGCGTGAACATGGATGGAACTGGAGGAGATTATGCTGAGTAAAGTAAGTCAAGCAGAGAGTCAATTGTCATATGGTTTCACTTATTTGGGGGAACATAAGAGATGGTGTAGAGGACACTCAGAGAAGGAAGGGGAAGATGAAGTGGGGGGAAGCAGAGGGAGAGATGAACCATGAGAGACTATGGACTCTGGGAGTCAAACTAAGGGCTTTAGAGGGAAGGGGTGGGAGGATAGGAGAGCCTGGTGATGGGTATTAAGGAGGGCACGGATTGCATGGAGCACTGGGTGTTATATGCAAACAATCAATCATGGAACACTACATCAAAAACTAATGGTATATGTATGGTGACTAGCATAACATAATAAAAAAATTATTTTAAAAAAAAGAAACAGGGGTAGCAGCAAGTGGAGAAGTTGGGATGCCCTCCTCCGAGAGCTGCCGTGGTCCCTCTGCCACCTGATACTGTGGGCCTGAGGGTCAGATGGCCCTTCGTTTGAACCCTGGCTCTGCTGACGTGTGTTGCTTGTTCTTGGGTGGGCTCTCTCGAAGCCACAGTTCCATCCTAAGTCAAAGAGGAGGAAACCATTAGCTGTGCTGTGCTTACCGTCTGAGTCTCTGTGTGTGTCCTTCCTCTGGGCCTTTGTGCTTTAACTGTGTAAGAACTTGCTCCCTCAGTGATTTACCTGGTAGCCCCCACCCCCACCCCCACTGAGTGCAGATAAACTGAGGCCCAGAGAGGTGAAGAAACTCCCCAGTTTCTCAGACTTGCCCTTTTTGTGTAGTGGGCAGCAGGACTCTAGCCCAGCTCTGGAGTCCAAGTTCTGCCCAGGGTGTGCCACCCTCCCTCACCCAGGATGGAAGAGGAGCCACGAGGGACCTCTGGTTGGAGGAGGCCACCAGCTCTGCTTGGCCCAGGCAGGCCCAGCGCTGGGAGGCCTCAACTGTGGGATTCAGCTAATCCCACACAAATAAACCCAGGTGTGGGGCCTGGTCTGGGGCTCGTGGGGATGGCTCTAGGGAGGGACTTGAGTTTCACTTTGTGTCCAGCTCAGATGGAGAGTAACAGGGCTGGGGGCTGCGTGAAGGTCAAAGAGGTTACATGGTTTGGAGGTTGTGGCTGGGCTGAGATGTGGTTCCCAGAGGCCTCAGCTGGGAAAACATATGCAAGCTTCCCTGTGCCACCCCCCAACCCCGAATCCTTCTCTCTTCCAGCTGGCTCCAGACCCCCTCCTCCAGGAAGTCTACCCTGAACTCTCTTGCTCCCACCAACCTCTTCTACCCCTTCAGTCTTTTTTCAGTGAAGCCTTACTATATGCCGGGTCCCAGACCGGGCACTGGTGATGCTGGCATTGATCAAACCCCATCAGGTAACAGAGCTCTCAGGTGGCGCAGGAGTAACAGACAAAAAGAGGTGATGTCCGTACAACACGGCAAGAGCTAACATGGCGGCTTCTGTTTAGGGAGGGCTTATTACAAGCCACGGGTTTTATACGCATTTTGTCATTGGATCATCACAGGAAATATAACCCTGCACAGTCATTATCATTCCATCTGATGGCTGAGGAGACAGGCATTTGGAGAGCCGTCTGCCTGTGTCTCATGGAAGAGGCTGAGCGGCAATCTCTCCAGCACTTGTTCCTGCCCCGTGGGCTCTGGGGAGGAGGGGTTAGGGATGCTCTCTCAGGGAGATGACACCGGGGCTGTGCTTGGAAGCGGTGGGCGTGCTGGGTGGAAGGTGATGGGTCTGGGGCCGCTGAGGGGTTCAACAGAAGGTCTGCAGAATTGCCTGTCTGCTTTTGGGGGCCAGCCTTGGTCGATCTGGCTGCCTTCTCTTGGGCCTTTTGCTGCCTCATCCTCTTCTCCTGGGCCTTTACCTTTATCCTGCTTCTTATTGTGCTCAACCCCCTTTCCCCGCAAGACTTCACCATGCCCTTGGCTTCAGCAGGGACACGTCTCTCTCACTCAGCCAAGAACCACTTGCCTTACTGCCTACTTGACCTCTTCACTTAAGGGTCTTGAAGGGACCTGAAAATGCAGATGGGGCCCGAACAGAATGCCCGTTCCAGGGCTCCATCTCTGTGCCTGGCACCAGTAGCCAGCCCTTGGCCCATTCCTAGGATAGTCAGCCTGACACGTCCCCAGCCTACCCATCACCAAAGCCCGTCCATGCTCTGTGCACCCACATCGCCACCCGCAGCCCTCTGCCTCGCGTGAGCTGTTGTTGGCGCCTCCTTGGGACAACAGCCTCCTCACTGGTGCTCTCTCCCCTGTTGCTCACAGCACCATCCATCCCAAACACTCTCGCCAACAGGCTTCTTTAAAAACACAGCCCATTCTGTTGTTTGATCTGTGGCTTGCTATTGCTTTCAGGATTAGATTCCAGTTCCTTCCCGTGGCGCCCAGGGATCTGCTGACTTCTCCAGGTTTATGTTTCACTGTGGGGCCCCTGGGCCCCCTGCATCAACCACAGTGACTCCCTTCTAGTTATCCGAATGGTCCAGACTGCCTCCCACCCAAGAGCCTCCGAATGTGTGATTCTCCTGCTGGGAATGCTGCTCCCCATCATAGCCGGCCCCTGCGGGGTGAGTTCCTGGGTTCTGGCAGATATCTTCTCTGCCGATCCCTCCTCAGGGAAGCGTCCCCCACCTTCAGAGTACATTGCCTTGGCCTGTTAAGTGCGCTCATTGTCCCCTGAGCTTTTCCTTGGTTGTGCTTATCCATGTGTAATTACATATTAGAGTAAAAATGACATTGTTCCTCCATGACATAGGACCATGTAGGTCGCTCGCCCCTGTGCCTGTCCCCAGCGCCTACCATAAGAACCATTTCCTTAGTGACGTTGCCTTTCTTTTTGGTCATGTTCTCTCCCCTATTAGACTGTTGGTTCTTCCATGGAAGGGCCTTGCATGGTTCACCCGTGTCCTGCCCGCAGTGCCCAGCCCAGCCCAGGCCGTCGACCAGCATCTGCTAGGGCAGGCCCCCAGGATCTGGTCTGGTTTGGGGATGGTGACTGTGGGTGCAGGCTGAGGCTGAGATGAACAGGGAGGTGCTCACGGCCTCTGGGAACAGCCCTGCATCTGTAACTGACCCTTAGAGCTCAGGGAGTGGACACACTAGGCCTCCCCACTGGCTTACTGGGTCGAGTCAAGAGCTCTCTGGACTTTAAATTACTCAGGGGATGGGACTCATGACCTTGTTCTTCATCCTGAGATTCCAAACTGATAAGCAGCATGGTGCTGGTGGAGAAGAGGTGGGGGGGGGGGTCAAGGCATTTACAGAAACCTCTGGAGAGGGCAGAATGATTTTGAGGCTCTGGGAGATGTGGGGACTCAGAGTCCAAGGGGCTTCTACTCCTATTCCCACTGCACATGGGGATCCCTTCCCCAGTAGACCTCCCCTTCCACCCCTCACTCCTGCATGACTGCTGGCACTCACCCAGACACCTCCAAGTTCACTTTAGGACCGAGAATGTCACATCTGGTGTTAAAAGGTCAGTGGCAGGGACGGATGGGGAACTTGGCCTCCCAGAGAGGTGAGCACTGCTGGTGATGTGCCTTTATTTTTATCTCAGGTAACTGGCTTAACACTTTTGTTTTACAGTTGGGTAAACTGAGGCCCAGAGAGGGAAATTATTCCTTTAGGGTCATGCAGCCAGTGATGAGGGCAGAGCTGGGACTGGCCATCTACGCGATGCTCAGGAAGATGCTGGTTGGTAAGTCAGGCGTGTTGGTGCAGGGGCAGGTATGCTGGACAGAGACCCAGGCTGAGAATCAGGAACCCTGGTTCTGGATCCATGGGCTCAGGCTTGTGAGTTGGCAAGTCACCCTGCTTGTCTGAGCCCTGATGGGAGAAGAGCAAAGGGTCATGATGAGAGGAGAGCGTTGGTGGTGAACTCTCAGCTCCCAGAGCTCTGATTCTGGGTGTGGTGGGCCCTCCTCTGTGGGGCACAGCCTCGCCTTGCCGGATGGAGCTCAGGGCCAAGCCCCTTCCCTGCAGGTTCACACATTGGTCACTCATTTACCAGGGTGGAGGTACATGGGAAGAGGCCTGGGGCTCTTAGATCTTATCTAATCAAGATAGTGTTGGAACAGTAGTGGGAGGAAGGAGGCCATTCCCCCTCTTTGAAGGCCACCTACTTCCCTGACTCCTCAGAAGCTCTGGTCACGTCCTTCTGGGCAAGGCTGGTATTTGGGGCAGGCCGGTCCTTCATGGAGGGTACTAGTATCCCAGGGTCAGCCATTTGGGCCACAATGTCCCCACCCATTCCCTAATGCCCACCTCAGCAAATCCCTCGGACCCACCCCATCATCTTTCTGCTCAGCGCCCAGCAGTCCTTGTGGCTTGGTGTTCTGCTGAGGGACCCTGCCATGAGTCTTGTCTGAGGGAGAACAGGTTACACATTTCCCAGTGGGGAGACTGGGTCTCTTTCCCCTCCAACCCCCTTCCCACCACATGACCCTGTCATACTCACTGGTTCGGCTGCCATCTCGAACCAGAGCCCCTTCCAGTAGGACACATGCCACAGGCAGAAGCAAGCAGCCCGTGCCTGGGGCCCCAGCCTCTCATGGGTTTAGTCCCCGCTCTGATGCTCATTTGCGGAACTGCCTTTCCCTCTCAGAGCCTCTGCGATCCGCAGCCAGGTGGGAGATAAATAGGAGCTCGAAAGAGATCAGCAGACTGGACCTAACCACCCTGGCGGGTTCACACAACTTTCCCTTCACTCCCTACCTGCTGTGGAGCTGGCCTTTTAGGTCACCTGTCCCCAGAGGGCCAGCAGCAGGGTGCCTTGGGGAGAGTATGGTTTGAATCTGTCCTCCACATGCTGACTTGGAGGTTCTGGACAGGCGGCTTCCACTCTCTGTGCCTCAGTTTCCTCATTTGTAAAAAGTAGAGAAAAGAATAGGTGTGAGGATGAATGTGATCTCCGCCACCCCGGGCACTTCCAGGCATTCATTAAATATGCTTTCTGACCACCATCCTCACTGTGAAGGTGGGGGTGACAGATGGGGATAGGAGGGACCAGGTGTGTCCTAGGGGAAGCTGCAGAGCCCCAGGGGATTTCCAGCCTGGAACTGTCCAGATTTACTCTGACCTGCTACTGGATACCTGTCCCTGGGTACCTGTCCCGGGCATACCTGGGCACAGCCACACCAAGTCCATGCACACAGCCGCAAAGCCAGTGTGAACACATCCTTGTGGGGCCATAACCAGGCTCCCCCTGTCCCACCTGTTTGTGAGATGAGCCTGGGGCTGAGGGACAAGGATGGTGTCCCAGGTGTCCCAGGAGACAGGGCAGGGGCAGAACCAGAGGTGGTGGAGGAGTGGTCCAGGGGCAGCGGGGGCGGGAGGAGCGGTGAGGGTGCACACCATGAACTCTGGCACCCCGCAAGCAGATCACACATTCAAAGGGGCTCCTGGGAAGCAAAGGCCTGGCACAGGATCACTCCGCAACCTCTGGGAGCTCAGGGAAGCCCTCAGGGGGTCGCGCAGTGAGCCGCCAGTGTGGCCTCTCCCGGGGCCCAACCACCCCGCACAGCCGGCCTGCCCTCCCAGCCCCCCGCCGGCTAGTGCGGTGGTGGGGTGGGGTGGTGGTGGTGGTGGTGGTGGTTCTCGGCCTCTGCTTAACCTGGGCGCGTGGGGCCGGCGAGGCCCAGGCCATTATGCGGGCGCATGGCCGGCCGCTCCCGGGCGCAGAGCAAACTTAACCTTCATTTGGGAGCGCCCGGCGGCCGGAGCGCGCGGCGCAGCCATCGATCGCGGCTAATGGCCTCGTCTAAATGCGGAGCCGCTGCCTCCGCCCCTCGGGTCAGGGCGCCCCCCCGCCCTCCGCCCAGGCTCCGTGCAAAATGGTGTTTACCAAAGTCAATATTGGCTGCGGCGCCCGCCCCGGGGCGCAGGGGAGCCCCCGCTGGCCTCCCCGAATCCGGGGCCGCATCCGGACTGCCAAGGCCTCGTCCTTGCTGTCCCAATTGCCCCGGGTCTGAGGAGGGGGCCTCACCCAAGGTCGTCCAGGGCCGGGGTCTCGGGCGCTGGACCCTCCGGGCAGCGCCTGGGGTGGGAAGAGAAGCAGGGGGTCTGACCTGGGAATCCCTCAAGTTGACTCCCGGCTCTGACTCTCTATAAATTTGGGCGTGTCCTTTCACCTTTCTGAGCCCTTAGTATTGGCACTTTTATTTTTTTTTTAAATTTTTATAAAGATTTTATTTATTTATTTATAGACAGTGATCACAAGTAGCCAGAGAGGCAGGCAGAGAGAGAAAGGGGGAAGCAGGCTCCCCACTGAGCAGAGAGCCCAATATGGAGCTCAATCCCAGGACCCTGAGATTATGACCGGAGCCTAAGGCAGAGGCTTTAACCCACTGAGCCACCCGGGCGCCCAGTGTTGGCACTTTTAAACGCCTCCCCCCGCAAGGGTTGTCGAAAGCATCACAATGGAGCCAGTGCGAGGCAGTGCCCAACACAGAACTGACATTCAGGGGCCTTTGCCCAGTGGCTGGGCTCGCCTGAGGTAGTGAGGTGCCTGTTTCAGCTTATGGACCAGCACATCTGGAAGGTTCACCTGCATCCTGGCCTCACCACGGATGAATCTGAGACAAATCCTTGACCCCTTAGATTCTCTGCTTTGTCTCCTGTCGACGTGGCAATAATAATCCTTGCCCTCCCAGACCAAGCACTGAAGACCACACAGCTTCCAGACAGCGCAGAAGCTGGGAACATTTGGCCGCGGTGGGGTATGGCTCCCTGACTCCCGTCACACCTCTCCAGCCTGCTGCCATTAAGTATTCATATGGCATTTTATTAAGCTCTTTGGACAATAAAACCACCTCCTTGCTCGGGTCCCCTTGCATTCTTGCACTGTTGATCTTCGGACTGATAAGAAAAACATCGGAATTGCAATTTCTCCTCCCTCCTTTCACTCTGTTCCCATCAGAGAAAGGAATTTTTAAGTGAGAGCCCCAGAGAAGGCTTAGGGGCTAGTCCCACCACCGAGCTTTGGCTGAGCGGTTTACCCAGGGACCAGTAACCCAAGTCCGCCACCTGGTGGCTACACCGAGGCGGACATCCCTGCTTCTAGAAGGGGCTGCAGGAGCCCTAGTTCCTGGGAATTTAGACTTGTGTTCAACCTCTGAAGAGTCACAGATTTAAAATCACAAGATGGTACGCTCTTAAGGCTGGAGAATTTTAAATACTTGAGTATTGTGTGCATGGAATTTTAGAGCAGTACTAATAACTCCCAGAGAGGTTTCTCTGCACCAGAAATTGCAGTAAGTTCTTGGTAGAGGCTCCTTCTTGTAATCCTCTCCAGGACATCATCACATGGCAACAGTCCTGTCCCCATTATATGGGTGAGAAGACTGAGATTCTTGTTAAAAAGTTTGTCTAAAATCACACTATGGTCAGCAGTGGGTGGAAATGCAAACCCCAGGTCTCTGGGCTCCATGTCCACAGAGTCTTAAGATAGTTTAATTTAAGATTTCATAGTCTTAGTGTCACAGAATCATAGGGTATTAGGATCTTAGAATTGGAGAATCTTAAGATCTTGGAATCATGAAATGCTGGGAAGAGGGTATCTTAGACTTGCAGACTGAGGAACTTGTGTAGGGTAAGGAATGGAAGGGTCTTTGGTATGGTGGGTGGGGGAGGGCAGGCTGCTAGCTGGTTGGGCAGGACAGGGTGAGAAGTGTGAGCTTCCTATCTCCTGACCCAGCATTCTTTCCACCTCGGGTTTCTCAATCAAGGCTTTCCCAATCATGTTATTTTATAGCACTGCAATAAAGTTGTGGACTTTTGCTCCAGAAAGCACATAAAATATCCCATTATTTGCCTCTTAACCCAGGCTTCTGTTTTACATCCTAAGTCTAAAGTGTAAGCCTCATAAAAGGTAATCATCTAAGGCCTGTTCAAAGAGAAGCCGTAAAGTGGCCATTTAGCCTGATCAGCCTTGATTGTGCTCCCACGAGCACCCAACCAGTGGAAAGAAGCCTGTGCCCCATCGAGAGGATAGGGGAGCACAAACCTTCATCCCTGATAACATGCTGATTAACTTCCCTTTGGGGAGGAGTGCGCAGATGCTGAGAAACATAAATGTCACCGGGGATGCCATTTTGTGGCTAGATGTAGCAAGGGGAGAGGCCACGAAGCAAGGGGTCATGAAGGACTGAAAGCAAAAGAGGGATGTGTGTGTGTGTGTGTGTGTGTGCTGCTGATTGTTAGGTAGTTAGTATATACTGGACACTGTGCTGTGTATGTGATGCACGTGATCGCACAGAATCCTCACCATCATTTTCTGAGGTGGCTATATGAGTAAACCAAGGCTCAGAGAGGTCGACTGGTTTACCCAAAGTCACACAGCTATTCAGTTCCGCAGGTAACTTAGACTAAGGTCTTTCTGATTTCAAAGCCTTTGCTTTTAATCACCATGTCACATTGCTGTGGGGTTGGGCCTTAAATGACCACAGTGGTTGTTTGAAGAATGGAGGTCAGAAGGGTCCTGTGGATGCCCAAGGCCGGAAGGCGAGAGGAAGTTCGGCTATACTAGGAAAAGCCCTTCCTCCCCCGAGGTGGCCTTACCCTGCTCTCTCCAGTCCCATTCTTAGCTTCTGTGGCTCCAAGCTGATCAAGAAAACAGGTCTTCTTCTAGGCCCGGCCACCCAGAATTCAGCTCTATCCTTAGGCTGTCTTGGCTGGGCCTGCGCAGCTGGGGCTCCCATGAACCGCTCTCAGGGGGATGCCCCGATCTCTCTTCCGAATCTCCTCTCTAGAAGGGAGTTTGTTTCCCCTCTCCCCCACCCACCCCCAAATCTCTCCGTGGCCCATCCAAGCATATGAGAGCCCAGGGCTTGGCCCTGCTGCCCCTCTATCAGGAGTCTGTCACCATCTTCCAGACAGCAGGTGTTGCAGGCTCTGTCTGTGGCTATGGGGACTCCTGGCCGGAGGTGGGTCCTGGTCACCTGCCCACCTTCCTCCCTCATCACCC
>RCUC01156884.1:0-55555 GCA_003697995.1 Taxidea taxus jeffersonii | reverse complement strand
AAAAAATTGAAAATAGAGCTACCTTATGACCCAGCAATTGCACTACTGGGTATTTATCCTAAAGATACAAACGTAGTGATCCAAAGGGGCACGTGTACCCGAATGTTTATAGCAGCAATGTCCACAATAGCCAAGTTATGGAAAGAACCTAGATGTCCATCAACAGATGAATGGATAAAGAAGAGGTGGTATATATATACGATGGAATACTATGCAGCCATCAAAAGAAATGAAATCTTACCATTTGCGACGACATGGATGGAACTAGAGCGTATTATGCTTAGTGAAATAAGTCAACTGGAGAAAGACAACTACCACATGATCTCCCTGATATGAGGAAGTGGAGATGCAACGGGGGTGGGTGTTAAGGTGGTAGGAAAAGTAAAAATGAAAGAAGATGGGATCGGGAGGGAGAAAAACCAAAAGAGACTCTTAATGTCATAAAACAAACTGAGGGGGGTGGGGGGAAGAGGGGTTGGGTGAGGGTGGTGGGGTTACATCATATGTTTAAATAAAGCTTAAATAAAGTAAAAAAAAAAGTAATCATATATAATCTTTTCAGGACATAAAAACTGCCATTGACACCAAAAAAACTCATACTGACAGTACCCACTCTAGTGTCTTAAAAGAGAAAGAATATGGTGTCATGGAAGAGACTAATAGAAAAAAAATCCTATATTGTATTTTATTTTATTTTTAAAGTTTTAATTTTAAGAAATCTCTACATCCAACATCGGGCTTCAACTCACAACCCTGAGATCAACAGTCACAGGCTCCACTGACTGAGCCAGCAGGTGCACCTGCATTCATTTTAACTTAAATGTAAGAACAGACAACAGTAACTACAAAGCCTTCTTTTATGAGAATAAAATTATTCATATTTTTAATAAACAGTCTTTGTCTAGAAGAAAAAGGAGACTAATTGAAGGGACTTAATTTAGACTAGGGCTTCAAGGAAGGCTTCTCTGAGAAAGTGTCGTGAGAGCAGAGAAGATCAAGGAGAGGAGAGTTCCATGGGAAGATCAAGGAGAGGAGAGTTCCAGGTGGGGCCCTGGGAAAGGCCTGATGTACTAGAACAGAACAGATGGAGCTGGATTGAGAGGGGCCTTAGGTCAGATCATATAGCCCCTCAGAGGCCACGTTACACCATCTATTACACAAATACAAGTATTACACAAATCCCAGAAGGTAAGAAAAACTACCAAGGATTTTAAGCAGAGGCCAGAGGTGCTAAATAAAGCTGAGTGTACCGCCTGGGGGCTACAGAATTTCACAGAACACAGCAGGCAGAGTCCCTGGTTTGGCACAACACTGCCTCCCTGCAGGTGACGTAATCAAATAAGGCATTTTAAAAGATCATTCTGGGGACGCCTGGGTGGCTCAGTTGGTTAAGCAGCTGCCTTCGGCTCAGGTCATGATCCCAGCGTCCTGGGATCGAGTCCCACATCGAGCTCCTTGCTCATCAGTGAGCCTGCTTCTCCCTCTGCCTCTGCCTGCCACTCTGTCTGCCTGTGCTTGCTCCTGCACTCTATCTGATCAAATAAATAAATAAATAAAAGATCATTCTGGGTGCTGTCTGGAGAAGGATTTTATGGCCAGAGTGGAAGGAGGGGTCATCTAAATGGCTAATACAGTCTTCAATCAAGTGGCCTGCATAGGACTTGTGATAGAGAAAAGTGAACAGACCATATTTGCAGTTTCCACAATCAGCATTAGATGTCCAGACAGATCCCTGAATTTGAGAGTAGCCTGATTTAAATGGTGCTTGAGAAAAATTAATCTCCAGACAGTGGTGTGCTAGAATGGACCTGTAGCAGCTTGCACTGGCTCGTGAAAGCTGAATGTTTGCACCTCTCTCCAACTCTTCATTCAATGACATCAAGTTGGGAGCTTGAAATCTATCTGCCTTGGTGGGAGTGTTTACACCATGGAAATTGGCAAGTGCTACAAACAGAGCTTCTTTCCCCAAAGAGCCAATTGTGATACATTTACTAGAACACCACTGCTTCCAGTTTTTTAAAAATATTTCAACACTAAAGAATCACTACATATAATATGGTAAGAATTGGTGGAACATTCATAAGGCTGCTGTAGTGAAAATACATATAGTATATGTATTTTATACATAGTTATGAGAGTTATGTATTTTATACATAGTTATGAGAGACACTGGGAGAAAAAAATCTCTAAGACTTTGTGGTTTCTTAATGGCAGCAATAGGGAAAGAGAAGCAGATTGTATTTTCTCCCCTGGAGAAAGGAGTCAATTCCAAGCACATCTTTTTGGAGAAGATTACAAAGAGAATATTTCAAAATTTGGTTCCCTGATATGTATATTTTAAATGTCCCTGCTTCAGCTGTCAAGGATTTCAAGTGTCTCTTTAAAATTCCACCTTATTGTAGCTCAGAATTCTAAACTCTATCACCATTTACTGGTATAGTTAAATGAATGGAATTATAATTAAATCCCAAACTTTCAGTCATTGAGCATAACTGTCTTGCTAAAACAAAAGCTCTGTAGAGATCTAGAGAACATTCTTTAAAACTCAAAAATGTCTTCCAATTTGTGAATGTTGCAGAATCAAGGCAGGCTGTGTGGAGACTGATGCAGACCTTAAAAAGATATGTGGAAAGGAAAGTTCATATAAGGGTTTTTAAAAGGCATCAGGAAAGGAAGTGGAAGAAGATATTAAGATACTAAGAGATTGCTCCAAACACTTTTTTTCCATGAAAATAAATGTTCTGTAGGGGCGCCTGGGTGGCTCAGTGGGTTAAAGCCTCTGCCTTCAGCTCAGGTCATGATCTCAGGGTCCTGGGATCGAGCCCCGCATTGGGCCCTCTGCTCGGCAGGGACCCTGCTTCCCCCTCTCTCTCTGCCTGCCTCTCTGCCTACTTGTGATCTCTCTCTATCAAATAAATAAGTAAAATCTTTAAAAAAAAAGAAAGAAAATAAGTGTTCTGTAGAATTTATAACTTATGTCCTAAGAATAATACTAAACACCCTTTATTGTCAGCTTGTACATCTAATAGTTCAGAAACACATTTAATGTGTTAACCCTTAATCAGTATAAAAAAGTAAAACATAAAAAATGGTTTCATCTTCTCATTCTTTCAGTAAGCCTCTCTTGAAGGCATACTAAGTGACAAGTATTTCCTTAGATCTTGGAGACATAAATGAGTAAGACTGACTTGGCTTTGTGCATAATAACCGAGGAAGACAGAGTCATGAACAGATTGGAGTACAATGTGGACAATGCAGGAGTTCAGTATTTAGAAGCTATTATGGAAGCCCAAGAAGGGGCACAGGACTCAGATTTGAGTGAGCAGAGGCAGCCTCCTGGAGAAGGTGACATTGAACTTAATCTCAAAGAGTAGGGGGAAACCAGATGAAGTATGTGTATGGAATGGGGGAATTTCAGGCAGAGGAGAGAGCATGATAAAAACCACAGAAATGAGAAATAGCAAAGCAATCTTCAGATCCTTACCGGAAAGGCAGAAGAGAATAAGGAGAAGAGGCTGGAGATCTCCAGGTTCTCAGTGGCATACCAAAAAGAAGGCAACTACAATGGCCATCCTGGGTGGACCAAAAGACAAAAATGGGGTGATTTGTCTATGGAATATTTGAAAACAATAATAAGAATGACTACATCACCAATAATTCTAAACAATGATAAAATAGCCCGTCAAGTGGCCACTCCCCTGGGTAGACCACTGCATGTTCTTCCTCAAGTTATAGAGCAAAGAAATTATATGGTCAGATTCCTGAGCTGTGCAGGTACAGAAACGCCAGCTGCAGTTATATCTAAGTAAGAAATCCTTTCTTTGCATCCCCATTCCCTATCTCAAACAAATAGTTCCACTGAACACCTTCAGAGCACTAAGCACTTTTCCTTAATAATCTCATCGTTTAAAATCGTATCCAAGTGAGAGAGGCGGGAGAGAGAGAGAAAATATGCAGGACAAAGACAGAAGTTGGCTTTATTGGCTTGTGGGAGATCAAGAAGAGATATATAGCAATTGGACATTGATTTTTGGCTGGAACTATACGTTCAGGAGTCAGCATAGAAGTGGTAGTTAAATCTCTGAGAGTGGAAGAGGAACCTGGAAAAACAGAGATGGTGGGACAAGGATGGAATGCTAGGAAGCTGAGTATTGCATGGACAGAAGACAGAATGAAAGTCTAAGAAAGAGATACTGAAGGGATACTCAGAAGCTTAAGACAAATCTAGAAAGCACAAAATTGTGGCAAGACTTCCCAGGGCCAGGGGGCAGGGAAGAATTGGAGATAATGCAAAAGAGATAAATATTGGTAAGTATCCTTGAGAAAGAAGTCGGAAGGACTCATGGCATGTGCTGGGAGGTTGCTAGGGAGTATAAGATGCAATGGCAGAAACCCTAGAAAGAACTGAGAGTGACAGACTCTCATTTGGTAACTTAAGTGGATTTATGGGCCTCTACTCCAATCCTATATTAAGCTCTGAATGTGACAAGACCCCAGAGTTTACCCACAGCCCAATGTGGTAAGGAGTTAAGTAAATATGGCCCACTGTGGTTCAGGACAGCATGTCCCTAGTGAAGAGATTCATCAGACCAGAAAAGACATGGGTGGACAGATGACAATAGACAAGATGGGATGATGCCCATCTCAAAGATGCCACTGTCCTAAGAACTAAGGCCCAGGTGGGCCTCCTATATGATCACACTAACTAAGCCTGTGATTACCCCCTACTTCCACTTAAATGTTACCGCAGAAAACTTGCAACGTCTGTCACTGGTAGAATAATTACAAAAAAATTAAAATTAAGCTCAGATAAAGACAAATAAAGTTATATTTCTTGCATACTTCAGTTTGTGAACTGGAGTCTGTATGTTTATTATAGAAGATAATAAACTATAAATCCTAGACTCTGGATCTTTTCTCTCTATGGACATTGCATTCAAAAAAGTATAGTCTAAACAGCTAAGAATGATTAAAAAATGAAATGAAATTCTGAGCTTTAACTGCCATTGCTCAAAAATATTCTTTGCAGAGGACCCTTTTTCTGGTGTTTTATTGTTATTATTCTTCTAGAGTTCTCATTTTTAAATAAGTTCTAGGCCCAATGTATTAAACTCATGATGACCCCAAAATCAAGAGTCATGCGCTATATCAACTGAGCCACCCAGGCATCCCCAGAGGATCTTATTTCTGACCCCCAGGTACATTCTTCCTATGTCCTTTTCCTTTCTTCCACATTTCTCCCACAACCTGTATTGCTTTGGATTCTCTCATTCATAACTCTACCACCCCAAAACTTTTTCCCCTGCAGTTCACACTGATAAGTCTGCTTTCTAAATTCCCTAACCTTTGTATCCTAATTCTTTTTTTATATATATTTTATTTATTCATTTGACAGGGAGACAGATCACAAGTAGGCAGAGAGGCAGGCAGAGACAGAGGGGGGGGGGGAAGCAGGCTCCCTGCTGAGCAGAGAGCCCAATGTGGGGCTCGATCCCAGGACCTTGGGATCATGACCCGAGCCGAAGGCAGAGGCCTTAAACCACTGAGCCACCCAGGTGCCCCTGTATCCTAATTCTTTAATCAATTTAAGTTCCCTTTCCATCTTCCCCTTCTCCTCTCCCTCCTATTCTTTCTTCCTTCCTCCTTCCCAAGACAGGGAGAGATTATGACTCTAACCAGGCAAAGACCATATCCCCTTTATAAAAGACTAGTGGGGAAAGAAAACTAGAAACACTGGTTAATTTTTAAACCACATCTCTTAAGAGAAGGTGGATAAACAAAAAGATGAAAATGTGAATTACCTGAAATTCTACTACTATAAATAATGTCTATACTAAATAATGTAAATATGTCTACTATACTTCGACTTTTTCCTATGCATTTATAACACACATACACTTAAGCTACACAAAAACACAGCCTTATAATAGCTCTTGTAGCTCCCTTTAACTTAATTATATTGTGAAGATTTTCTTCTCTCAACCATTATACGTACTTTACTGTTAAAAACTATATGGCATCCCACTGTTTGAATATACCATAATTGATGAACTTGGTGTCCCACTGTTAAGACACTTAAGTTATTTTCCATTATATAATTGTGAATACTATTGCTATCCTTTGTTCATTTGTGCAATTATTTTCAAAGGATTAATTACTAGGTGTGATAATTCTAGTCAAAGAGTATACATATTTATAATCATCTTCTAGGCTGCTGGAACAGAGTGTCACAAGCCAAAAAGCTTAAACAATAGAATTTTATTGTTTCATAGTTCTGGAGACTAGAAATTGAAGAACAAGATGTCAGAAGGTTGATTTCTTCTGCAGGCTGTGTGTAAGAATCTGTTCCATGACTCTATCCTGGTTTCTGGTGGTTTGCTGGCACTCTTTGGCTATCCTTGGCTTTTGTTGCTTTGTCCCAATCTGTCTTTATCTTCACATGACATTCTCCCTATTTGCCTGTCTGTGTGCAAAATTTCTCTTTTTATAAGGACACCAGCCATATTGTATAGGAGTCACCGTACTCCAGTATGACCTCATTTGCAATAACCCTATCTTTAAATAAAATGATATTCTTAAGTGTTAAATGTTAGGACTCCAACATATGAATTTTGGGAAGACACAGTTCAACCCATGACATATATTTAAGATCTTTAATATACATTGCCAAATTTTTAGAGCACATCTTTGAGAAATGTAAATGAGGTAGCAATGATGGAACCTGGTATAATTGGGGAAGGGATCAGAAGGAAGGAGTAGCACTGGGAGATTTTTAAATATTGGCCATGGGCTACTGAGTAAAATATAGTAGAAGTATACAAGGAGAAGGAATTTGGTAGTTAAGTTTTAAACATACTGAGTCTGAGGCATTATAAAAAAAGGCAAGTGGAAATGTCTAATCAGTAGCTATATATGTGGGTCTGGTGTTTAGGAAAGACACAATTTGTGAATCAGCACTATTTCAGTGGAAGTTGAAAGTCATAGGGATAGATGAAATCAGTCACTAAGGTCACCCAGTAACATGAGATAAAAAGAGGACCAAAGACAGAATCCTAGGAACCCCAATACTTAAAGGATGTTTGAAAGGTGAGAAACTTACAAATGTGATTGGGAAGAAAGGTTTCAAGGATGAGGACATAAACTAATATTTGAAGGATGAGTAAGACTTCAAGGGAGACAAGGAAGCATTCCAATCTGAGGTGATGGTTTGAACAAAGGGCTAGAGAATGGGAATGTGCACAGCATAGCCTAGAAATATTGAATAACCTGATGTGACTGAGACAATAGTACAAGGGGGCAGGGAGTGATAGAAATGAGAAGGAAGATATGTTAGGGCCAGAAGTGAGAGGTCTCTTGTGCCTGTTATGGGCCTGTTAGTGCTCAGATCCATTCCTGTCCCTCTGCTTACCTCTGTATCACAGGGTGCTGACCTTCGTGGCCCACATTTCTCAGGTTGCCTTACCCACTAGTTTCTGGTTAGTTTTGGCCAATAGAGGTACAGATGGTAGACTAGAGGGCAGAACGAGGGGGAGAAGGCAGAGTATTTCTCCTTACTTCTCTGTTTTGGGCAGCAGCTCTGGCAGTGACCACAGTCCAGCTCTTGCTGCTCATACCATACCATGACTCCAGCTTTTTTGGGCAACTCTGGCTGCATAGTCAGGCTCCAGTGGTGCTGGAGGCTCTTCCTCTAACCTCCAGATCTTGCCATATACCCTGGTTCCTAGGCTCTAATTACACTTTCCTTTTGTCTTCTTCCCTAGGGATGGCTGCAGCTCCCTGCAGTTGTTGATTGTGGAGATGCCTCTCCTCATTTTCAGCTCTGCCTGTGCTCTATAACTAGTTCTCCATATTAAATATTAATTTTTTTCTGTTGCTTCCAGGTTTTTTTTTCTCTTATGAATAATGTTATAATGAACTTATTCATGTCTCCTGGTCCATCTGTCCAGTAGTCTCTCTCCAGGACATATACCTTGGAGTAGCATTGCTAGATTGCCTACCTTCAGACTTGTTTTACACAAGAGAGAAACAAGACCATGTAAAAATGGATTCCTACTTAATACCATAGTCGAAATTTAATTTCCATGGATCAAATTTAAAAGGTAAACTTGAAAGCTTTAAAAGAAAATAGGGAATATCTTTATGACCTGTGCTAAGGAAAAATTTCTTATACAAGATACAAAGAGAGCAACCCATAATGGAAAAGGTAAAACACTGCACATGCTCAGAATTAAGAACTCCTGTTTAACAAGACACGATAAAGTGAATGAAAAGGAAAAGCATAACTAGAAGAAGATAGTTCACAACACATATAATGCACAACATATTAGTATCCATAATCTACAACTCCAATAAACCAATAAGGAAAAGACAAACAGCCATATAGAAAATAGGCAAAATGATTCTTCACAGAAGCAGAAATCAAAATGCCAATAATGGGGGGAAAAGGATTAATCCCATCTGTAATCAGGGAAGTACAAATTAAAACCATAACGAGAAACCACTCAACTCACTAGACTGGCACAAATGAGACACTACCAAGGTTTTTAGGACAGGGTGAAATCATATTCTCCCCATGGAAATAAAGGTTGGTACAACTTGGAAAGCAATTTGGCATCACCCAGTAAAGTCAAACAAGCACGGATCAATTCTTTTCCTAACTATAAAATTAAAATATCTGTTTACATGTAAAGCAAAAGACACCATAAGAAACTCCAATGTATAATAGCCCATAATAGTTCCCAATATGCAAAAATTTTGGAAAGATTCAAATTTCTATTGACAATAAAATAAACAATAAAATTGTGATCTATCAATGTCATGGATTTTTTTATACAGCTGTGAAGATTAATACAAGCACACCCATAAAATGGCTGAAACTCGAAAGAGTAAAAGTAATCACAGAATGCCATATATGATTTAACTGATGTAGCTGAATAGACAAAACTGAATAATAGTTTAGAAGTACATACATACGTGACATACTGTAAAGCAAAGAAGGGCATGCTTAACACCAAATTCAGGAGGATGGCTATCTCTGAGTGGAGATAGGGCACGTGATTATGAACTATGATAAGTTTCTGAAGGAAAGGATTGTGTTTCTCTGGAGCTCATAATCAAGGGCCTCACCTAATCCCTGAGTTCACAAAAGCCTAAACGAGGAACAGGGATTTGAGCTAATAGCTGAAGAATGAAAGTCAATTAGAACAACACTTCTCACAGATCTCCACCAGTTACTGTGAGATATAATGGTATTTCTAATCATAGTCAGATTTTTATTAAAAATATAGTTTTATGCAAATAAAAACAAAAGACTTCCCATCAGAATTCCTGCCCTTATAGAGAAAAGACATCAACAGTTTCAGCAGCTTAGCCTTATTCAGAGAGAATTTCAATCTTTTTTAGTGTAAACCAGGCTTGACAACAAGATCATCAATACAAAAACTGGTGGCCACTAATAAATACCAAGAAATATCCAACTCTTTACTTGGGGCTAAAAGAGAGACTTCGAAGAGATTTTGAAGCATTTGGAACATGTTAAGCGGATGGCTGATATTATAAGAGAGACTTAATCTTTTAAAATGCATCAGAACGAGGTACCTGGAAGGCTCAGTTGGTTAAGAATCTGACTCTTGATCTCAGCTCAGATCTTGATCCCAGGGTGGTGAGCTCAACGCCTTCCCCATCACCCCCACTCCCCCTACTCCCCCACATTGAGCTCCACGCTGGGCAAGGAGCCTACTTAAAAAAAAAAAATGCATCAGAACAAATCCAGTTTCAAGTAGCTGCAACCAAAACAATATTAAAAATATAACAGCTAATGAACAACTCAAGGTGGCAATAAAGCATGATTTGGATGAAAAGGCATACCTGCAGGAAAGCATAAATCTGCTTCCATAAGAAGCTGAAGGATGGAAAGAAAGAGTGAATGAATTAAAAAAAAAAAACTTGCAGGGGCGCCTGGGTGGCTCAGTGGGTTAATGCCTCTGCCTTCAGCTCAGGTCATGATCTCAGGGTCCTGGGACCGAGCCCCACATTGGGCTCTCTGCTCAGCGGGGAGCCTGCTTCCTCCTCTCTCTCTGCCTGCCTCTCTGCCTACTTGAGATCTCTGTCTGTCAAATAAATAAATAAAATCTTAAAAAAAAAAACTTGCAGAAGATGGGAGATTGGATTGCTGTTCTTAGAAAAAAGAACATAAATAAGATCTTGGAACTGGATATAATGAATGCATCAGACAATGAAGAGTTCATAGGATATTAACAAATTTTTTAAATTGAGACAAAATTCACCAATTTAAAGTTTACAATTTACAATGTTTTACTACACTCACAATGTGTGTAATCATCCCCACTCTCTAATTTCAGAACACTTTCATCACCTCAAAAAGAAACCCCATGCTCATTAAGTACTCGATTGCTTCCCCAGTCTTGCCCCCACCACCACCTGGCAGCCACTAATCTGCTTTCTATCTCTATGGATTTGCCTACTCTGGACATTTCATATAAATGGAATGGTACAATATGTGGCCTTTTGTATCCGGCCTCTTTTAGTTAACCTAATCATTCAAGGTTTATCTATGTATCAGCTCCATTTTTTTTTTATGACCAAATACTATTCCATTGCATGGACCTACTACAGTTTACTCATTCATCCATTGATGGACATTTAGGTCGTTTCTACTTTTTGGCTATGATGAATAATATTATGAACATTCGCATATAAATTTTTGTTTCAAAATATGTTTTTAATTCTCTTGGGTATATGTCTTAAGAGTGTAATCACTGGATCATACGGTAACTCTATGTTTAGCATTTTCAGGAAGTGCCAAATTGTTTCCCTCGCTGCACCATTTTTCTTTCTGACCAATAGTTTACAAGGGTCCATTTCCTCCACATCCTTGCCAACATTTATCTTTTTTTTTTTAATAGCCATCATAATGGGCGTGAAGTTTCATTGTAGGTATGATTTGCATTTCCCTAACAACTAATGATGTTGAACATTTTTTTATAAGTTTATTGGTCATCTATGTATCTTCCTTGGAGAACTATTTAGCTCCTGTGCCCATTTGTAATTGAGTTGTTTGTCTTTATGCTGTTGAGTTGTAAGAGCTCCTTGTATATTCTGGATGCTAGATTGTTATGAGATATAGGATTTAAAGGATTTGCAAATACTTTTTCCTATTTTGTGGATTGTCTTTTCACTTTCTTGATAGTGTCCTTGATTAAGGTTTTTACTTTTGGTGAAATGCAACTTATCAATATTTTTAGTTGGTTGCACTTTTGGTGTCATATTTAAGAAACCACTGCCTAATCTAAGGTCATGAAGATTTATTTATGTTGGCCAACTGGAGTTTTGAATAAACTGGATTTATGTGGCTAAAGTAAATGTACCTTTAAAGACTGTTAAAGAAAAAAAGCAACAAAATATACATTAAATTATCTGAAGAAGTATAAATAATAAATATACTTAGAGATCCTATTAAGTAGTCAACAAAAACTCACAAGCTCCATTGCAGTCAGAAAATCCAGTTTTGGGGGCACCTGGGTAGCTCAGTTGGTTAAGTATCTGCCTTTGGCTCAGGTCATGGTTCCAGGGTCCTAGGATCAAGTCCTGTATCAGGCTCCCTGCTCAGCGTGGAGCCTGCTTCTCCCTCTGCCTGCCTCTATCAAATTAATATATAAAATCTTAAAAAAAAGAAAAATCCAATTTTAAAATGAGATTCCAGAGCTTCAGCAGAAACTTAGTCATTTCTAAACTGCATCAATAAAGTAAAATGACTATAGAGCACTCCACCTAAAGTGATTTACTTTGGAAAGGAAGAAAAGAATCTGTCCAAAGCAGAGGAAAAGATCCTTTATGCATGTGAAGAGGTAGACACCTACAGAATATAATGCCAAATCCTTTTAGAAAATCAGAAGGAACCGCTGAGTCTTTGACTATCAATTATCATGAGAAAAAACGCTCATGATATTTGGTGAGATACCTGTTGGCTAAAAAAAAAAAAAAAATTCAATAAGAAAATAAAATCCAGCTGCCTTCGGCTCAAGTCATGATCCCAGCGTCCTGGGATCGAGTCCCGCATCGGGCTCCTTGCTCGGCAGGGAGCCTGCTTCTCTCTCTGCCTCTGCCTGCCTCTCTGTCTGTCTGTGCTCACTCTCTCTGACAAAAAAAAAAAAAAAGAAAAAAAAAAAAAAATCTTTGGGTGCCTGGGTGGCTCAGTGGGTTAAAGCCTCTGCCTTCCGCTCAGGTCATGATCCCAGGGTCCTGGGATCAAGCCCCGCATCAGGCTCTCTGCTCAGCAGGGAGCCTGCTTCCCTTCCTCTCTCTCTCTCTGTCCACCTCTCTGCTGACTTGTGATCTCTGCCTGTCAAATAAATAAATAAAATCTTAAAAAAAAAAGAAAAGAAAATCCATACTTCAGAGAAATAATGATTTAGGAAGAATTCAAATCTCAACTTTGCAAAAAGTATCTTTATGTCCCTGAGGTTCCAAAAGAGGATTTTGGCAGAGGTTCAAAGATGTGCTGGAATTCCCTGGTATGAGGAAGGACGTCCCCTTATTTAGGATGGCTCAAAGATCCAGAATCCTGTGCCTATGTGGACCACATTCCTCAAATCAGGCCAGCTCCATCCTGAACACATTTCCCCCTAACAGCAAGACAGAAAACTTGTCCTAGTGCTCCTCATGCTGGCCTCATGCTCAAGACCTTCCTTGGACAACTGTAAGAAATATAAATTTTTCAGAAATACAGGCCAATAGAAAGATACCACATATGATCTTGGCCATTTAAATATACCAAATTCAATCCTCTCACCTGAATGGAAGGCAGCTGACCCAGTTTCTAAGTCATCCACCTATCAGAGGTCAGATTTCACAGATGGGTCCCAGGAAATGGTTCCTGACAAGAGATCTCCTGTCATGGTCTTTTTTCTGGAAATCCAGTTTGGGCCTCCCCAAGAATCCTTTCCACAGAGGGACAGTCACAGCCTAGTACGTTTTCCACTGGCAACAAGAAACATCTCTGAACAAGTGCTGGATTTGTTTTGTTTTGTTTTGTTTGCCAACATTACATGAAAACAAAAGTGAGGCACATTCATAATTGATCTGGCTTTCTAATATTTCCCAAGATCAGAATCATAGGGAAAATGCATTTTTGCTTTCTCCTAAAGTAATTTTGATATTTTCTCTGAGTTTCACTGCTATTAAGTGATCATTCCAGCCCTCAAGTGGAAGATGGAGAGAACTGTCAATCTTAAGATACTGTTTTATCAATGTAAATTATATAAACATGAATCTTAAAAGGAAATTGCTTCCATTTTATTCTATTTGTAGGTATGGTTATTACAGTATTTTTATTGTTGTTGTTGGCAAGTCCACTAAAATAATCCAGGAACACAGCAAGAATTTTACCTCATACAATAATTTTGAGTATTTTCTCTTTTAGCTTTATTACCATTAGTTAAGTGATACACAAGTGCTCAAATGGAAACATGATAGACTCACAACTCTCTCAGGACAGTGTTTCACAAATATACAATACATAAATGGGAATTTCATTAGTAAATTGCTTACATTTTACTCAATTTCTACATAAAGTATAGTATTTTTGATGTTGCTACCCGACAAGCCTCTTCTACTGATCCAGAAAAACACAGTAATTTTGTCTCCTAAAGTATTTTTCAATTTTCTCTTCTTTAGTCTTTCTGCTGTCATTATGTGATTACGCAATTGTGCAAATGGAAGCTCAATTGAACTGTAATTTTTAAGATAGTGTTTATAATTTTATTTAAAAGTAAATGTCATTTTTTCTGTCTCTAGATAGTCTGAAGATAGTATTTCAATTGTTTAACTTAAACTTCCCAGGAACATGGTCAAAAAAGTACCATGTCCATATTAGTTGTTTGCGAAAGAAATCTGGAAGGAATGGTATCAAACATCAGATGTGCTAACAGCTGATTGTAAATAAAAATCAATACATGTAAAAAGCAATGCCAATGACATATCTGTGGATGTTAACTGGAGTCCTAAGTTTGCATTCCCAGTAGAAACTGAATTGAACCAAGGTCAGAAGCAGAGCGCCAAACAACAGATTCTAGTTTTAAACAGACTGCTGCCAATGATTTTCTCAAACTATAGCCAAATGCAGAACATAGTTTGCCCCCTTTTTTTGTTCTGGGACAAAAAAATTTTAATCGAATCCATAATGCTGTTGTGAGAATTAAATGAAATAACATAAATATGGTGCTTGCAGGAATATCATTATTAGATCTATCGTTGTTAGAAATGTTATTATGGGAAAGTAATGAAGAGAAAAAAGCTACAGGTTAGATTCACTATACCAAAAAGAGAATAGTAATCGTGACTCATGTCAAAATTGAAGTCATTAAAATGTAATCAAATTCAGAGGGTGCAATTCTAAGAAAAAGTTAATGGAGAGACTCACGTTAATTTAAAATATGAAACATTTCAATATTTGAGAACCATGAATCAATTTGGAATGGCTCAATAATTCTTATAAATGTTAGTAAGTGACAGCATAAAATACATTTGCAGGTGGCAAAATTTAAAATTAATGTAAATCCAAAAAGCTGCAATATGGATGGAGAGAAAGAAAATGAATGATTTGCTTATCGATAAAATGTGACTATCATTATTAAATGAGAGAATGGAAAAATGAATACTGACTTAGCTAGAATGTTAAGAAGAGAAAAAGAATAATATTGAGAGTGGTCAGGAAGAGAAGTGACCCCATTAACTGTCAGTGTAGAGGCCACTTCAGGAATGGCTGTTTGGCCTGCAGAGAGGCCTCTTTCCCAAGAACCCTCCCTGGTAGACAGGGGCAGGCTCAGGCAGAACCAGATGCACTTTGAGGAGGTGATCAGTCCAGAGACAGTGTGATCTAAGTTAGGCTACTAAGATCTTATCTCAGGATTTGGGAATTTGGAGCTGAGTGACAGAGAGACCGAGAATCAGAGTGATATTAGTAGTGGTACTCTAGGGATAAATCAGGTCTATAGATTTATTGTTAAGGGCCTTAAACTTGCCCTGGCTCTTGGTTCAACAACATTCAACTAATTCCTATGCCAGGTACTGTGCCCTCCTGACACCTCCCTTCCCGCCCCAGCCCCATCTTTTTGGCCCAAGCTAGCTAATTAAGTTTCTATTATTTAAAATCAGAAAAAAAATTTCAAAACAAATCATTTGAATATTTATACAGCATCAAAAAAATGTACCACTTTTACATTACCAATGAAATTCTAAATAGTAAATATAGATTCTCTATGAAGTTTATTTCAAAATGAATAATGAAGTTCTGGAAATTCCAGGAAAGATAAATGTGGACAAGAGAGAGGTAATAATAGTTATCAGTAAAAAGAAAGAACATGGTTTTTCCATTTGGCTTTATGACCAATGCACTACATGATCTTTTTTTTTCTCATTTTGTAAGTGGAAGACTGATGGAAACTATGTTACAATCTAGTAGAGGCCTATAACTTGTTGTTTCGGAACTATTGAATTAAACCCTAGAGATTCTGAAATACAGAATTTTAAAACATCTTTTGGTTATTCAATAAGCTCATTTTTATAAACAGGGATTGAGGTTGGGGGAAATTGACTACCTCAAGGTCAGGAGGATAATTTTAGGCAAGGTTGCTTCTAGAAACCTGTCTAATGCTCTTTGGACATAAACACATTGCTAAAGAAATGTTTCCTGACAATTAGAAGTATAATGAATAAAATAATTGTAGCCTATTCATTACAGATAGCTTATTGGTAATCAAAGCTTGCTTTGTCATGCTGTAAAGGTTTAGATTGTAACAGTCTAGACATTTCATTAATACATCTTGAAGAATGGAAGATATTAATTTATCCACTTATGAATCACCATGGATATAAAAAACAAATAAATGAAATTGCCCTCATAATGTGAAATGCTGCAACATAATGACAATTTGATGTTCTTGTTTAAGATTTCAAATTGAATGTTGATTAGTTAGCAATATATTATACTAAAATTTTCATTTCAGAAATAGTTCATTAGTCTAGAATTGGTAGATAGGGACATCTGTAATTATTTCTCCCATGATTGAAAAGGTATTATCTCCTATGCATGAACTTTGGATATAAAAAAGAAGCACAGGTTTTTTTTTAAACACTTTTTTTTTGTAAAGATTTTATTTATTTAATAGACAGAGATCACACAAGCAGGCAGAGAGGCAGGCAGAGAGGGGAGGGGAGAAGCAGGCTCCCCGCTGAGCAGAGAGCCCAATGCGGGACTCGATCCCAGGACGCTGGGATCATGACCTGAGCCGAAGGCAGCGGCTCAACCCACTGAGCCACCCAGGCATCCCAGAAGCACAGGTTTTGCAATTAACACTGGGTATAGGAAACTGTCTTCAGGGTCAACTACGGGGGCTGTGTTTAAGTTTTATACTTCAACTACAGGGAAACTTCTCCTATTAATATTTTCCCTATAAGATGATGGCAAAGTTAAATGAATCTGGATCTTCTGTCATCCCGTAACCTTTATTGACTTTAAAAGTCTCATTCTATTTACTAAATAAAGAAAAATAAAATCAACTTTCTATGATGAATGTATATTATTTTCATAACTGGGAAAAATAAACTTTACTATTAGCATAAATAGAATCAAATCATGACTTTTTCCCTACAGCTGGTCATTTTTAGACCCTATATTAAATTAAGCCTACCAAGTTCAGGTTTAAAATTAAGTTCTAGAGATCAACCATGCAACTTTATGCCTATAGGTAACAGTACTATAAAGTACACTTGAAATTTTTTTAAGAGGAGAGATCTCATGTTAAGTGTTCTTAATTCAATAAAAAAATTAAATCTATGTCATATACACATTTTGTTTTCAATTTTAAAATCTCTTTTTTCTTAATTATAAAAGTAATAGAGAGACTTGCAGGTCACAGACAAGACAGAGTTGTTGCTCTTCTCCTTATTCCTTCTACTAAGTACAACTAAAAACTCTGGATGGTATTACAAAACAAATACATGAAGACTCTGAGAGAGAGAAAAAGCAGACTGACTAGTTACCTCAAAAGATGTGGCAGTGAGTTCCCTGAGTTTTCCATTTGCTTCATATTCCTCAGACTGGGTGCTACAGATGCAGGCAACCTAGAAATGTCAGCAGGCTCAGACAAAAAATGCTCCCAAAAGCCTGCTCTCTCTAGACAAAGGACCAGGAAAGGCACAGCCTAGCAAGGAAAAACAAAAACAAAAAAATTTGGTTGATAACCACTCATGCAGAAAAAAGTTAACGGGGGAGGCCTGAGCCATAGAAAGTCTTGCTTGAAGGTTGGCCTTCAGTCTAGAAGCATCACTGATTAAACCATTCCCTACATTAATACTAAAAGTTCTCCAAATGATATGGATGTCTCACTGTGCCTAGACTATTCATGCAAGTGATAATGGTTTATGCTGTACACCTGCTTTCCTTCTGGGGGTCTGGAATTGGTGCTAGGCAGTAGGTATATATATGAAAATGCAAAAAAAAAAAAACCTTTGGTACTGAGTCTCTAATAACTTCCTGGAAGACTCGGGGTGCCTGGGTGGCTCAGTTGGTTAAGTATCTGCCTTTGGCTCAGGTCATCACTGGGATGGAGCTCTGTATCAGGCTCCCTGGGGAGCCTGCTTCTTCCTTTCCCTGTGCCTGCCCATTCTGCCTGCTTGTGGTCTCTGTAAAATAAACAAATGAAATCTCAAAAAATAAAAACTCCCTCCCCAAAATTTAAAAATAAAAGCTTCCCTGTAATACAAAACTTAATACCTATTGCCATAATTCACTGATGAAAAAATTAAGTGCATCCTGGGCAATTCTATTGGGAGAGAACTCTTAGAATTTTGTGCCTCATTTTTGCTTGACTTCAGTCTATAAAACTTTTCCCTTTGTTGATTGTTCTTTGTAATCTTTTGCTGAAAATATCATCAGTGAATACAACCATACACTGAGTCTAATGAGTACACAAGAGTGTTCGTGGAGACCCCCAACACAGTGCCATACTCCAACCAAGTATCACAGAAAAAGTCATGGTCCAACCCCCACCTCTGTCAGCAATAGCCCATGGGGGAACATAGACTTTCATTCATGTCATACTATAATGAGTTATCCCAACTCCTCTATGAGGATAGTGTCAGAGAAAGCTAAGTGGGAAGCCAGAACTTTTACCATCTTCCAGTGGTAATGAGGTCCTCCCCCATACTACCCATAATGTCAGTGGAGGCCATGCAGGGAGCAGTGATGAGGCATCCTTCAATCTCCCAACTAGGGGGGTGGCATCAGTAGAAGCCTGGTGGAGAACCTGAACTCCCACTCCTATGCAACAGTAATGAGGTGCCCTTTCCTACTCACATGGGGGTAACAAAGAAGGCCTAACGGGGATATGAGCTTGTACCCCAAACAGGACATTATAAAGTGGCATCTCTCTAACTTCACTCTGTGGTATCAGAAAAGGCCTATTTAAACAAGATTTAAATAAGATCCAGAGTATCATAACATAATATCCAAAATATTCAGTCTATAGTAGAAAGGTACTTGTCATACTAACAACCAGGAAAATCTCAATTTGAATGAGAAAGACAATCTACAGATGTCAGCACTGAGATAAGACAGATGTTGGAATTATCTGAAAAACAGCCAGTATAAAAATGTTTCAATAAATAATTAGGAACATGCTTGAAATAAACAAAAAAGTTTCAGCAAAGAAATGGAAGATATAAAAAGGAGGCAAGTGGAAATTTTATAACTGAAAAATTACAATTTCCTAAAATGAAATTTTAAAAAAATTAGTGGATGAGCTCAACAGAAGAATGGAGGATTATAGAAGAATCAGTGAACCTCAACACAGAGAATAGAAATGACCCAATCTGAACAATTAAGAAAATAGATTTTTAAAAAAATTAACAGTTCTGGGCCCCTGTGGGCTACTCTAAAAGATCTAATATTTGTTCCCGTAGAGTCCTAGAAGGAGAGGCGAAAGAGGGTGGGCCTGAAAAAGTATTTAAATAATTTCGGGAAAACTTCCCAAATTTAGGAAAAGACATAAGCCAGGATTAAAGAAGCTAAGTGAACTTCAAACAATAAATCTAAATACATCTCCACCAAGACACATCATAGTCAAACTTCTGAAAACTAAAGACAAAAATAATAATAGCAATAATAATCCTGAAGCAGTAAGAAAGAAATAACAGCTTACAAAGACTAGGAAAGAACAGTTCACACGAGATTTCTCTTCTGAAACTATGGAGGCCAAAAGAGAGTAGCACATTTTTCAAGTGCCAAAAGAAATATCAATTCAGATTCTGTATCCAGTGAAATTATCCTTAAGTAATAAAAGGGAAGCAAGACATTCTCAAATGAAGGAGGTCTCAAGGCATTTTGTCACCAGCAGACCTATCCTAATAGAGTGGCTAAAATAAGTTCTCTAAACAACAAGGGAATGATAGAAGGAACTTGAGACATTAGGAAGAAAGAACAATGGAAGGAGTGAAAATATGGGTAAATACAATAGACTTTTCTTCTGGAATTTTCCAAATTATAATCAATGATTGAAGCCAACATTATAATATTGTTTGATATGGCTTTCAATGTATGTAGAAGAAATGTTTAAGACAATTATAAACTGTGGAGAGTAAAGAAACATAAATGGAGTTAAGGTGGGTTTTTTTTTAAGATTTTATATATTTCAAAGAGAAAAGGAGAGAAGGAGTGACAGAAGGAGAGGGAGACGCAGGCTCCTCACTGAGCAGGAAGCCCAATGCAGGCCCCATCCCAGGACCAATCCCAGGACAGATCCCAGGACTCTGGGATCATGACCTGAGTCAAAGGCAGATGCTTAGCCAACTGAGCCATCCAGGAGCCCTGGGTAGCACAAGGGCATCTTTGTAGTGATGGAAGAATTCTGTATGTTGATTGTAGTGGTTATGTGAATCTATGTCTGATAACATATGGTATAGAATTATATGCATATACTATTGTACCAATGTCCAAGTTTTGACACTAAGTCTATGAGAGACATAATAATTAGAAAAAAACAGTGAAGGGTGCACATGATCTTTCTGCAACCTCCTATAAATCTATAATTTTTAAGGGATTTTTATTTATTTATTTGACAGACAGAGATCACAAGTAGGCAGAGAGGCAGGCAGAGAGAGAGAGGGGGAAGCAGGCTCCCCGCTGGGCAGAGGGCCCATGCAGGGCTTAATCTCAGGACCCTGAGATCATGATCTGAGCTGAAGGCAGAGGCTTTAACCCACTGAGCCACCCAGGCGCCCCTCTATAGTTATTTTTTAAAAGTATATATAAACTGTATATACATCTAAAGTATAAAAAAGATTTGCAAGGATAGGCATAAAAATTATGTGGTAAGGATATATACGTATTATTTGAATTTTTTAAATGCCTTCACAAATTTTTTATATTAAAAAGAAAAAGAATGCAAAATTATTGTAAAAAATCCAAATATAGAAAAACATAAACAAGTTGGAAAAACACTTGCTCTATGATGCCATCAAGAGATAATTTCCATTCATTCACTAATGAATACTGAATGTATCCTATGGTGCCATGAACTGTTAATATTTTGGTGTATATTTCAGAACTTTCCTGTGCATCCAGAGCCATATACATATTATAATCATTCATGGATATGCATTATTATATGCATCATATGTAATAAGCTCTCATTACTTGATATTCTATTCATGAATATTCATCCATTGCTTTAACCCACATCATGCTAAACTCTGGGAATATAATGGTGAATTAATCAGACATGGTCTGGTTCCTCACAAACCTTTTAGTACAGTGAGAGACTGCCACTAAAAATAATCTTCTGAAATAAATACGGAATGACAGATTGTGTCAAGTTTAGACAAATGTAAACAATGTTTTGAAATGTCCAACTGTGAAAGGAAAGATATCTTGATGGCAAGATACTATCACATGCCAGAAAGGATACTAGATTTAAAGAAGGCTGACAAGTAAGGAGCCAGAGCACAAGTATAAGGGCTGGCTTCAGGTAGAAGGAAATTGCCATGTAAAAACAGAAGCAAAATAAGCAAAGACAGATGCAGATGTAACTTAGTTCATAGATTCAGAGGTCTGAGGTTCAGGCAATTCCTCTTTGAGATCTTCTATTTTCTTTCTCTCTCTCTCTCTCTCTCTCTCTCTCTTTTTTTTTTTTTTTTTTGAGCAGGAAGGGGAAGAGGGAGAAGCAGAGAACCTCAAGCAGACTCCCTGCTGAGTGCAGTCAGTTAAGTGTCTGACTCTTGATTTTGGCTCAGGTCATGATCTCAGGCTCAATCCCATGACCCTGAAATCATGAACTGAACCAAAATCAAGAGTCAGACACTTAACTGATTAAGCCACCCAGGTGCCCAGAGACCTTCTATTTTCTTATCAAAAATATAAGACAGGATCATCTGCCAAGAACAAGGATGTAAACTGGAAGATCCCAGGTTTAAAGAGAGTTGTGGTTTTAAGTTGTCATTTGGGAAAGCAAGCTAAATAGAGAAAGATATAGTAAACTTGCCAGGCTGAATTAAGAGCCTGTAGAGTGTGCCCTACGGGGCAGATTCTAATCATTTTCAGCACACTGACTGCAGTCAGAGAAGAGGTACGGGAACAGGTATCAGGAGAAACAAAGTGCTATAATAACTAAATAAGGAAGGAAGAAAAGGAGAAAAAAGAGAGAGAGAAGAAAGGGAAGGAGGAAGAAAGGATAGATTTTCAATTGGGAGGAGAGTGAAAATAGCCTGAGAAAAGGGTAAGGAAGTAAAAGGGTTAGGGGAACGTGGGGAAGGTGGTGGTGGATTTCTGGCTTGAGTGCAGGAAGGTCCTTTAGCCTTCCAATCCAAATATGATCAAAGTGATGTCAGCAGTTTATCATCTGATTTTATGAAATCAGTTCCATATTTCCTCTAGTCTCTTAGACCTAACAACTTACTGAAACCTAGGGAGAATTCCTAGGCAACTTTAGTTGCTGCAAAGAATTATGAATGAGTGAGGCACACGTATATTACTCTCCACACATTAGAAGGAAAGATCTAGTGAGCAACGGGAAGCAGAAATTTAATTATTCTCTTCCTAACGACACTTGTGATTTGCTCTGAGCACTTTTTTTTAAAGCTCATTTTGTATTTATTACTAGTTACCAGGAGTCCAGCTCCTTTTTTTTTAAATTCAACTAGGCAACATATAGTATATCACTAGTTTCAGATGTAGAGTTCAATAATTCATCAGTTGCATGTAACACCCAGTTCTCATCACATCACATACCCTCCTTAATGCCCATCACCCAATTACCCCACCTCCCTACCCACCTCCACTTCATCAGACCTCAGTTTGTTTCCTATAGTTAAGTCTCTGTGATTTATCTCCCTCTCTGATGACTTTCCATTTTTTCCCTCCTTTCCCCTATGATCTTCTGTGCTGTTTCTTGTATTCCACATACGAGTGAGACCATGTAATTGTCTTTCTCTGATTGACTTACGTCTTTCAGCATAATACCCTCCAGTTCCATCCACATCAATGTAAATTTTAAGTATTCATCCTGATGGCTGAGTAATATTTCAGTGTGTGTGTGTGTGTGTGTGTGTGTGTGTGTGTGTGTATAACACATCTTCTTTATCCATTCATCTGTCAATAGACATCTGGGCTCTTTACATAGTTTGGCTATTGTGGACATTGCTGCTGTAAACATTGGGGTGCACATGCCCCTTTGGATCATTACATTCGTATCTTTGGGGTCAATACCTAGTAGTACAATCGCTGGGTGATAGGGTAGCTCTATTTTTAACTTCTTGAGGGACCTCGATACTGTTTCCACAGTGGCTGTACCAGCTTCCATTCCCACCAACAGTGTAAGAGGCTCCCCTTCCTCCCCATCTGCACCAACATTTGTTTTCTTTCTTCATAATTTTCCAGCTCCTTTATTCTTAAGATTTTTTAAATGTCATGAATGTTTAGATAAATAGAAATTGACTTGGAAAAACAGAGATAGGGACAAATGATGGATTGTCCAAAATAGGCTGCTACCATTATTCTCTAAGAAATATCATTGTTCAACACTTGCAATTATTAAATTATCTACACTTGAGTAACATCAAACTTACCAGATTCTTTGCACAATGGCTATTTTACCATGAAAAATAATTTTTTATGCATTCTTTTGCTTAGATTTAAAATTTAAATGGTCTTAGTTGACATTTATGATTAACAAAAACAAGGTTCTCTAGTAACATTAAAAAATATAAGGTGACCAAGCAGCTGGTTAGCACATGAAGAAGGAACAGACTGGGTTGAAAGAAAACTACAATTCATTCCAGAGTTCAGTCCCTTGTTTTTTGACAATCTCTTTGACTGGACTGTTAATGTGTGATTTTTCTACAGATTCTTTTAATTTGGGGTTTTTCCTTTTTTTGAGAGAGAGAGAGAGAGTGTGTGTGTGTGTTACTTGGGAGCCAGTGTGGAGGGGCAGAGGAAGAAGGAGAGAATCTTAAGCATGCTCCAAGACCAGCATAGAGCCAAGACGGTTGGGTGGGGTGGGGGCTCTATCTCACCACCCTGAGATCAAGACCTAAACTGAAATCAAGATTGGGATGCTTAATCAACTGAACCACCCAGACACACACCCTTCCCCCCTCCCTCCGCTTTTTAAGAAGGTGCTTTTTTATTTTCACTGAAAATTTCATTTTAAAAAATGAGCAGCTTCTTATGCACTACTCATGCAATAAAAGTTACCAAAAGACAGAGGCAAGAAGAACATAAAATAGTGTTTGTCTTAACTAAAAAACTGTTAAGACACAAAACTTGGCTCTTTGCTTCACTTCCATCACAGCCAAAAGGGAAACATGAATCAGTTATATCACTGTCAGGAGAAGGAAAAATATACGAAACTCAAAGACTGGTGCATATCTGAAGCCAATACTATGTTCGCATTTTCCATTCCTTTTTAAAATCTAAGTATTGTTTGGTGCCATATAGAACAATCTAGCTGCAATGATTTTTTTCTCCTTCTGCCTAAAGGCAAAGTGATACACGTTGAAAGCTCGCTGAACGAATCAGACAGTTACTGCTCTGAATTTCCACTAAAGTCTACAATTCTTTTGTCAGGATTTGTAATTGGCTTTCCTCAAATTCAGAGGTGGGGCGGGGATGGGCAGGTGGAGATAACAATCGGTACAATACTTCAGTGATCTCGATGGCAGCTGCCGTATTGAGATTTGCGTCTTTGGTTTTCTGAGTGACTTAGGCGGGCCCCTTCCCTTTTCCGCAGGTCCTCAGTTTACCCTTGCTTTGGGTAAAATGGGTAGAAGTCTTAAGCTCCTAAAATTACTAATGTTGGAGGCCCCTGGCAACTAGTGTTGCCGGCGCGCGGGGCGGGGTGGTAGTGGTGGGGTATGCGGTGGTGTGTGTCTGTGAAGTCTTCAGTCTTAAAAGTCACCTTTCAGCCCTCATCCGGAACATGACAAAGCCACACGAGTCCTACTAAGGTCTCAGCACACCAGAGAAGCCAGGGTAACGCCACCAACCCACCTCCGACTTCGGCTAAACAATACCAGAGACGTCATACACCTGAAGCACCCGCCCAGCTCGGCGCCCCTTCACGGGCGCATGCGCAAAACAGGGGCGGACCGGCAGCCGTCCGGGGCCCTAGGTATCTGCACAGTGGTTAAACTCTCGGAAAGGCCCGGCTCCCTCCCCGGGTAGGGAGATTCCTGGCAGCGGCTATCTAGGATTAACCCCACCGAAGACAAACGCGGGAAAGAGCCGTGCGGTCTCCAGCGCGTTTCCGTTTCAAACCTGAACTTCCGGTTCGTTAGCCGGTTCCGGTCCCCGTTTTTCACTTCCGGTCGCCCTGGGTTCCGTTGCGGCCGGTTCCTGTGTCCACTGCTGCGGGTTCCGCCGCGCTCCAGGTGAGGGAACGCAGGACACCGCGGGGCGCTGCCCATGGAGAGGCCGTTGGGGCCGGGGGACCGCAGCGCAGCACTGCTGTTCGCGGGACGCGGCCTCCACTGCGGCGGGCCGCGGCGGGCTGGAGGCTGCTCGTGGGCGCCCTGGGCCGCGTCCGACCCAGTCTGCGGCCCAGGCCTCCGGCCCGGGCCAGCTCGTCGCAGGGGCCTCCGCCTGCCCATCCGGTCTCTCGCTTCTGTCGTGGGCTTCTCGATCCCCAGTGGGTTTTGCGTCCCCTGACTTCATTCCTCCCTCCTCTGGGGTTTGTCCATCCCTCCTCCTCGCCCTCCCTGTTGAAGGCATCCGGTCTCTGGGGTTTTGAGTCTCTCCCATGCTTGTATGCTGTCCCAGACCATTCACTTCCCATAGCTGTGGTCTCTGCACTACCTCGCGGTTGGCTGCTGGTGTGCTGTAGGCTTGTTGAAAAGTTAACCTCTCAGTTCCCCAGCTGTTAACTTTTGCTGCTGTTAGTTTCCAAATTTTCGCCTTTGCTACGTTTTAGTCGTGTGGTCTTGGACAAGTTGTTTTCTTTCTCGGTTTTCTTTCATATGTCTCATGAAGACAACAGTCATTAGATGAGGTTTGCGAAAACCAAGTGAGATACGTTGTTTAGCTTGTTGTCGCTCTTCTGTCACCGCCACCATTCGTCCTTAGAGTTTACGAAGTGCTGTCACGGGTGTTACCTCACGCGTTAACAACTGTTCTTGTTAAGTAAATATCAATCGCCTCATTTTGAGGTAGGAGTTTTGGAATTGACTAGGCAAGTCAGTACAGTATGGTAGACAGAAGAACTAATCCAAGCAGCTGTTCTTGACTCGAGGTTACCGGAAAGATGCGATCCCTACTCGTGTGGGTTTAATTGCCAACGACTCCCGCCCCCAAATCAGTTTTCCGCTTGTAAATCTGATAGGGTCTAGAATGATACAAAATATTCGAATTGTGTGAGAAAGAAGGTTAAGTGTGAAAACATAAAAGGACTCAGGGATTTGCTTTGTGTGTTATGTTGTGAATGATCTGAATATTGAAGAAATGAGGTTCAAAAGCAGTTCTAAGGACTATGCATTTAAAATTTTGGTGGTGGTTGTTTTCTTATGCTTGGTCCTGTAGAGCAGTTGCCAACTTGGAATTCCCACTAGTGGTGTAGGTGTACAATGTATAACATTTGTATACTACTTTGCTAAGCATGCAGAGCCCAGCCATCTGGCATATTTTCTTTTTTAGCTAAGAAAATTGAAGTCTAGAGCACTGGCTCTCAAACTTTTAGTATGTTTGGAGATGGGGGTGAGGGGGAGGCTGGGTCAGGGATTGCTAAAACAGAAATTGCTAGGTCCTTTCTCTCCAACCTCAATTGTATTTTTAACAAGTTACTATGTAGGGTCATGCTGTTGATTGATTTGAGGCCACACTTTGAGAGTACTGGTCTAGAGGTGAAATGACTTGTCCAGGCTCTCATCTGGAGCTCAAGTAATCCCCAAACTCTCTGCCTCCACCACCCCAACACAAACTGTGTAAGTGCTGTTTGCACTCTCAGCTCTTACAGATTTTCATTTTTATTCCCACTTTCACAGAGAAATAATATTTGGACCATATTTTAGTTTGGCCCAAAAGGCTTCTTTGGCTCTTTATTGAGAATCATAACATTTGTTAGAGCAAGTTATCTCTAACAGAATAATTGCCCTAAATTAGCCCTTTTTGTAAATTTCAATAGAGCAGATATAAACATAAGAGCATAAGTATAAGTGATTTTTATGGTGTTCTCTTCCAATGGACATGTTGAAGACATCTTAAGTTTCTAAGTTACTTTTGCATATTATGATTCACAACTTGCCTTTCTGAAGCTGGTCATAATCCAGGGAGAATCCAATCAAATGTTTCATTAAATAAGCAGTAACATTTGGAAATGGAGATTAGGAAATTCAATTTTCTGACGTGGAGGTTGGGGGGGATAGATTTAGGAAAATTGATAGAAAGTTTCAAGGAAGAAGAGACCTACATGCTATTGTTGATGAGTATAACACCCAGTACTTGACCTGTGTGTGCTTGTATCTGTGCCTGTGAGTTTTGTATTTACTGATCTTTGACACCTTGCCTCCTATAGGTCCCAATTTAAGTGAAGAAGTTGTGATGTAGGGGAAGAAACATGAGATTTAGTCAGAAGACCTGTTCTGTTACCACCTGTGTGCCCATGAGCAGATTACTTAACCTCTCTGAAGTCCCATTTCCTTAATTATAAAATTCTTATCAACCCTCTTAAATGACATTGCATAAAAACTGTCCAGTTTGTTAAATATGGAACACGTGATGGTTGTACTTTTCATTTAGCACAGTGCCTGGAACACTTCAGCTCAAGTTGTTAAGAAAATTTATATAGCCGGTACTTATTTATGTAGTGCTTACTATGTGCCAGGCCTATGTCACTTATAAATATTAGCTAATTTAACTCTCGTAAGAACTCCAAAGTAGATAGTATTCTCATCCTTAGTTTACAGATAAGGAAACCTAGACAACTTCCCAAAGTCAAATAGCTAATAAGTGGGATAGCTGGGATCTGAACCTAGGTACTCTGGCTCTAGAGTTTTAACAACTCACTGTGCCACTTCTCAAGTGTTAAATGAGTATGAATGTTCCATCATGGAAGAACTTACCTATAGCATAAACCTGGTTGAACAGAGAGGGAGGGGTAGGTAGCTGATCCTTGCAGCTTAACAGTCGAACAGGGAGAATTGGACAGGTGTTTAGGAAGTAGTAACTTTAAGCCCAAAGTTGGAAGGGTAGAGTAATTTTAACTTTGAGCCCTAAGTACTTTTGGTGTTCTGGTAGCATTTCTGTAAGGAGGAAATGTTATTTTTCCACCATCAAATTGTAAAGTGGGACTCAAACTGCATTTCTCCTAAAACTTAGTTACAAGTTTGGCTATACCTTTGCTATGTCTATTTTAACTTATTTACTTCTGTGTCCATTTCTTTTTAGGTATCTTTTTCTGAGTGAAAGCTGCTTGATCATATGTTTCAAGGATGGCCCTCCCTATCATCGTAAAATGGGGTGGACAGGAATATTCAGTGACCACACTTTCAGAAGATGATACCGTGCTAGATCTCAAACAGTTTCTGAAGACCCTTACAGGAGTGCTACCAGAACGCCAGAAGTTACTTGGACTTAAAGTTAAAGGTAATTCTCTCCTCCCTGTAAACTTTTTGCATTGATGTATTTATGAATTTTTATGTTAGTTATTTTTTCTCTTTATTAAGTCTTTCCCCTTGGAGATTTCTTTGTTAAGGATATTCCTAAAGTTGTTTTATGATAAAAGTAAGAATATTAAAAGTTACTGGAAAATACCACCACTATTAAGATTACTTTTGATTCCTGTGACAGTTGGTGTTTGCTTGTTAAACCTTTGGCCCAGAAGTCTCAGGTAAAACAGTGTAATTTCTGACATCTGCGTTCTAGCACAGATTTTTCATTTCAGCTTAGTTCTGGTACTCTCCCTAAATTATCTTTTTTGTTTCAAAAGTAATGATGACTTAAAATGATGATTTAAAAATTATAAGTAGTGTTCTTATCCAGTCTGAAAGGGACTTTCATGGTGTTTGTGTTTGTCATGTCACTGAACGGTGAATCTTGGAGCAATAAATTCTAGTTTTATCTTGTGCTCAATGTTCAAGACTTTCTGGAAAACATCTTCATCTTGAACAACAAAATAAAATATGAATTTATTTTGTTTAGCTGGTTGAATAAAGGTGTTCCTCTGAGTTGGAGTTGGGGAAAAAACAAATCTTGTATTAGTTGCTACTTCTTAGTGTGTTAGGCATTGCTAATTCAGCAGTGACAGTTTATTAATTTAAGGGAAAAAAAACTGCTGTGGAATCTGTACCAAAACTTTTAATGTTAGGGTTTTGTATAATGGAATAGTGAAACTAGCACCTGAACTTTAGTGAGAAAACAGTCATTTGCTTGTATTGTAGGCAAACCTGCAGAAAATGATGTTAAGCTTGGAGCTCTCAAACTGAAACCAAATACTAAAATCATGATGATGGGAACTCGTGAGGAGAGCTTGGTAAATGTTTACTTTTGTTACCATTTGTCCCTTTGAAGATATGATTTATATTACATTGTTGTATCATGGTTTTAATTGTGGTAAAATTGTCAGTTTGGCAGTCAGTGAAAAATAAAAACCTCAGTGTATGTGGTATTAACTCAGCAGAAAACAAATACTAGGGCACTTGTTAGTATATAGTTAGCCGTAAGCATAGTAGTAGTGCAGATGGTCAAATTTTTACATGGTAGATCTGCCCAGTAAATTTGTATAGTGAATTACAGAATATGGAAATTTTCTCATAGTGTGTGTTTGAAAGATTCTTGAACTCAGACTGTATCTTTTATTTGCTTTTTATGTTGTGCATGTATTTATTACATTGAAGACAATCTAGTAAAACAAAACTATTTTTCATCTTAATAGGAAGATGTCTTAGGTCCACCTCCTGACAATGATGATGTGGTTAACGACTTTGATATTGAAGATGAAGTAGTTGAAGTAGAAAATAGGTAAGTGCTTTATACTATAAAAGGAAATGGGTTGTAATGTGATAAAAAAGTGAATGTTTGACCTGATTTTATTTTTCCATTAGGGAAGAAAACCTACTGAAAATTTCTCGCAGAGTAAAAGAGTATAAAGTGGAGATTTTGAATCCTCCCAGGGAAGGAAAAAAGCTTTTGGTACTAGATGTTGATTATACGTTATTTGGTAAGTCAGCTAAAATTGTGCTTCATCTTCTGTTACCCATAACAATTCTCTTTTTTCCTTTTGTTCGTTTTTTTCCCTCCAATATTTTATATTAGTACATTACTATAAAAAGTATATCATTCATTGTAGAAAATACTGAAGTCATCTGTAATCCCAAACCCCCAAAATAACTATTCTTATATTTTGAAGTGTATCTTCTAGGGTGTGTTTGTATATATATCCTTTTTACTTTTGCTTAATGATATTTTGAGTATCTCAGTCATTTAATATTATTCATTATGAATTAAAGATACATAGTTTTTGGTCACCACTACTCTAGTTTGTGGATGTATCTTAATTTAGCCACATCATTCTCTGTTGATTAACATTTAAATTTTTTGAGGATTATTTAAAAATCATTTTTTATATTTTCCCCTGGTTTTTCATTTAATTATGTTCAGATCCTTTTTTTTTTTAAGATTTTATTTATTTGACAGAAAGAACACAAGCAGTTTTTCATGTCACAAAATAACATCTATATTTTATAGACTACTGAAAACTAAATTTACAGTTTACTATATAAGCCTGAATTCTGGATATTGCTCTTTCCAAAATAAATAAAATTGATTAATTAAAATTGAATCACAGTGATATTAAATTGTATGTTTTCAAAGACATCTGTTTGTCAACCAATATAATTCAGTCTCAAGTAGTTTGCCTTTGAATGTTTATATTACAATTCATAATTTTCATATATCAGGTACTTGTCCAGGATAACAAACTAATAATCATCTATGATTGGTTTTCTTTTAGACCATAGGTCTTGTGCAGAGACTGGAGTAGAATTAATGCGGCCATATCTTCATGAGTTCCTAACATCTGCATATGAGGATTATGACATTGTTATTTGGTGTAAGCTATAGTTTTTGTTTAGATTTCCATGCAAATAAACTTGTTCTATAAATTATTCTGCTTTGTAAAATATGACTTAAAATGACTTGTGGTTAAATATAATACATTTTTCATTTGTTTTAGCAAATTGCTGATGAAACATATTTGACTTTCTTGCATCGCAGTATAAACTTAACACGTGTATTTGCCAGTACCACTGAAGTAGATAAATACAGAAAAAGAGTAGATTGTGGTGTCAGAATAAAAATGATCTTATTCTCATAAACCCCACCTTGATTAGGGCCTTTTCTTTCTTATCTTTACTGTAGAGTCTTTGATGCTTCAGGATATTGTTGCTTTATCCTTTCTTTATTACTCTAGTTTCAAAACACTTGGAGAAAGATGTATAAAAAAATCACAGTGATGTTCTTCAGAAATAAGGAATACGAATTAACTTAAGGAAAATTAAACGGACTAAAGCAGTATTACTCAAATTGTGGTCTGTGGACCATTCCAGGAACTTAAAGGTCTGTGATAAGATCATGAGTTTGCTCCAGAAACTAAATTTACTACATTGCTGAGCACACCATTTAGTTCAATGGACATTTTGTTGTGGCAAGACTTTATTGAGAAGGGAAACAGTGCATTAATTTATGTCTTACCCGCCCACAGACATTTAAAGTTGCTTCTTGGCAAGCCATAGGCAGAAAAGAGCTATCCTGATTGTGAATTAAATAAAATCTCATCATGAAAAATGCTACATTTAATTGTACTAGGTTTTAGATGAGTGACCACAAAGATGATACTTCAGTCTTTAAATTTCCTTTGTTCTTTTCCTTTTAATCAGAGTATCTCCATTGTTCAGTATTAATATGAGTTCACAGCCATTTAGATTAAATACCAGTTTTCTGGTTTTTAATTTAAGGGAGGAAAGCTTAATTACTGGGAGGAAAGCTTCCTGGGAACAAATTTTTCTTCAGCTGACACCTGAGATGACTTTTTTTTTTTTTTTGAAGATTCTATTTATTTATTTGACAGACAGAGATCACAAGTAGGCAGAGAGGCAGGCAGAGAGAGAGGAGGAAGCAGGCTGTCTGCAGAGCGGAGAGCCCGATGTGGGGCTCGATCCCAGGTCCCTGGGATCATGACCTGAGCCGAAGGCTGCGGCTTTAACCCACTGAGCCACCCAGGCGCCCCCTGAGATGACATTTGAGAAAAAAGTTTTTCTTCTAAATATTATTAAAGTAGACTTAGAAGTTTAGAAAATTTTTTATAATCTTATATTTAAAATAAGTTATTTGTGTAAATTATGGTATCTTGTGGTAGTATGTTTAAAAGGGGCACTTCACTTTGGAGCTAAATAAATTAGAGTTTTAATTCTGACTTTGTCCTTACTTTGCAATACTGGACAGGTCAGTTATCTCTGAGCCCTAAGTTCCTCATTAGAAATGAAGATAAGTAAACTTGTATTACAGGGTAGTTTTAAAAATAAGTGTCAGTATACCAACTAGTACTTTGTCTGACATATAATAATTACTTAATTGGAAACCCTTTTTGTTAGCTATGAATATTTTTGTTTTTCATCTGGAAATTGTAGACCTAAAATAGTGAATTTAAAAAATTGTTTTTCGCTATCTCATGACTTGTCATCATAGATATATTAGTCTCTAAAATTTTAGTTCAGCTGACCAGTTTCATGTGTAATATGATTCTTTCAGTTCGTGTTTGTGTGCTAAAGATTTTTATTTTGAGAACTAGGGTACCTCTCTCGTCTTTAAAAAAATAGATACACACATACACATGCTGTAAACATTTTAACTCGTTTTCCGTTTTTAAACATTTTACTTGGTAATAGCTATGCAGTTTAGTCCAATAACTTGGAACCAGAATGGTATATAAAACTGAGGGTTGAATTTTAATATCAGTGATCTCAAAACTCAGTGGTATCTGACAGTGAGCAGATACATATGTATGTAACAGAATTTATGAATTTAGTTGTCTCAGTCTCATTATTAAAAGCTCCTAGACTCAGTAAGTTTCCTGAGCCTGGCAAAATGTTGATTTTTACTGGATCCAGTGATCTTTAACATCAACTTTTGGCATATAACATTAATTTGCTTATATTGACATATATGCCAATGCATTGTGTGGCAGTGGTAACATGGAAGTAAATTGAAGATCCAGGCACCCTATATATACATGTGGATTGGTAGAGAATAGTGTCAGGGCTGTTTTTAAACAGGAATTTAGGTCTTGATTTATAAATTTCCTACATTCAAAATTCATTTGAATATTGGTTACTTGTATCTTTTAGATGAAAATTGTTAACATTCTATTCTGCATTGATGCACTAAAAGTATGTTTATTAAAACTTAAAATTACCATAAATATATTAAGAATTATATATAAATATATTTTATCCTAAATAAAATTTAATTATATCCTAAATATATTAGGAATTATTATTTGTGATGCATTTGAACTTTTAATCTTGCTTAGAAAACTTATTTATACAGAAGAAAAAGTTTTTAAACGAAATTCAAGCTTTTCATTTGTATCGTATTATCATTCTTCATATTTTAGCTGCAACAAATATGAAGTGGATTGAAGCTAAAATGAAAGTAAGTGTTAGACAATCCATTTAAGAATTTTTGGAATTGCATATGTCTTTTTAGAAGTTCCAAGTTGAATTAATCTCATTCTCATTGGAGGGCATTTAATAGATAAAGAATTACCATTATCAGGAGTAGAGGTGTGTTTAAAGTCTGATTAATGGTGGAATGTATTGCGTAATTCTTTTTCAAGAAAAAATACAGCAGAGCTCCACTCCTTTCTACCCCCGTTTTACAATAAGGCCTTTTCCCCCCTTCTTTTGCTTTGGTGTATAATAAAGAAGTATTCTTCTGAAATACATAATGGGATGTAATCTATTTCTAGTTTATTTTCTTTGGACCACGATTTGTTGGCCTAAACAAAACTAAAAATTTTGGTAGTTGTTGAGCAAGGTGTGGTGGCCAGTTGGGTAGGAAGTTGGCATTGTGGGAAATTGTAGCTGGAATATTCAGAAAACCTGGAATTTTTCATATTATATTTTAACCACATGGATATTTGGATTTATAGGAGCTGGGAGTGAGCACAAATGCAAATTATAAGATTACCTTCATGTTGGACAGTGCTGCTATGATAACAGTTCATACTCCAAGGAGAGGATTAATAGATGTAAGAAATCATTTTACTTCTGTTTAAAGACATGTTTATTTTCTAGTATACTTTTTATATTTCTGTTGATGGAATAAAGTACAGAAAAAGTTGAGAAGTACTAGTAAATACTAGTAAAGTATCAGTTTACTATCAGTGGATAGCAAAATATCAGTTGAGTTGGACATGGGAAGATGTATGTAAGGTTAATAGGTTGGAATATTAATGATAGGATTAAGGATCTTGAGCAAGACTGTCAAGAATGATCATGGATAATTGTCCCTTGATGATGGGAGCACAGTGTTGCTCAAAACAGTGTAGGCGAGAAAAAATACTGAAATATCATCAAGGAAGATACTCTAGTATCTTCATTGTATCTAGCAAACCAAAACCTACTCACCCTGCCCTATATAAAACTGAAAAGTAAAAGCAGAAAGCATGTGATTTGGTGTGATGTATGTGTAACCCTGGGGAAGAGCAACAATAACCATCAGAGAAAAGGGTTGAGCTAAAAAGATTAGGGTTCTTTACTTTGTTTACTCATCAAGTAACCAGTCCTATTATTGAGTTCTTACTCGAAGGTGTTGTGATAGTCACTGTTTTTTGGGGAAATGTTAAATGTAGTTGTGTTTATAGTAGTGAAAAATTAAAAAAAATAAAAATAAATCTGGTGGTTACCAAAGAGGAGATAGGTGAGGGGATGGATGAAAAAGATGAAGGGTATAAAGAAAGACAAATTTCCAGTTATGAAATAAATAACGGAGATAAAAGTACAGAATAAGGTATATAGTCAATAATGTGATAATATTGTCTATACTTACCATGGTGAGCACTGAGTAAGGTATAGAATTGCCCAGTCACTATGTTGTACACTTGAAACTGATATAACACTGTATGATATTTATACTTAAGAAAAAAATGAATAAATCCTCAATATCAAATAGTAGGAAATTGGATATAAAATTTTTTTTATCCATAAAATGGAATGAAGCCATTTGATGTAACAGAATATTTAGTGATTAAAAATTTTTCATGATTCTTCATTAAAGAAGTACTTAGCAATATTTGCAGGCTGTTAGAGATTGTTTTGTAAAGATTTTATTTATTTATTTGACAGAGAGAGAGACAGCGAGAGAGGGAACACAATCAGGGGTAGTGGGAGAGGGAGAAGCAGGCTTCCCACTGAGCAGATAACCAATCCAATGCGGGGCTCTGTTGCAGGATCCTGGGATCATGACCTGAGCCAAAGGCACACGCTTACTGACACCCAGGTGCTCCTAGAAGTAGTTTTTAACCTTTATTTCGTTCAGGTTTCCCCTTAACAAAAGATCTATGAATTTTAAGCTATTGATGTTTATAAAAAAGAGTGGAGGAGGGGCACCTGGATCACTTAGTTAAACTTGGACTCTTCTTGTTTTTGGCTCAGGTCATGATCTCAGGGTCCTGGGCTCCAGCCCCACAAGGGGTGTGGTAGACATGGAGTTTGCTTGAGATTCTCTCTCTTCCTCTCCCTCTACCTGTTTCCCTGTTCCTGCACTCTCCTTATCTCTCTCTAAAATAAATAAAGTCTTTAAAAGAAAAAAAAGACCAGAGGTAAGTATATCCTTGGTAAAGATTGGATAATTAAAATTTTTAAAATTGGTAATTAAAATTTTTCCTGTGTGCTTTTCTGTGTTTTCAGTTTTTTGTTTTGTTTTTTTTAACAGCAGTGTTATTTCTTTAATTGAGAACAAAGTAGTCTATGTTTTAGGGAACAAATGGCACTTGACATAGTTAGAAAATGACAGCACTATTTAAGAGGATGTAGGACTTTTAACCCTGAGTGTCATAAACTAAAGTTCTTGTCCTATTTCTTGAAGCTTTTGTTAGCTAAGAAAATGAAGACTCTGGTTTACTGTCAGTTCCATATTTATCTTGAAGTATTTGGGGGGTTTGTTTCAGTAGTAAAGAGTAAATACTAAGGCAAATAAAAATATTTTAGAATAATAAAATAATTTCTAAGACATTTTTTGCAGTAGCTAGGAAACTAAGAAAAAGGGGTCGCTCTATATTAAAATAAGCTCTAGAAAGAAAAAGAAAAATGTTTTTATTTATTTTTTTTTAAGATTTTATTTATTTATTAGTTAGAGAAAGAGAGAGAGAGTGAGCACAGGCAGAAAGGCAGGCAGAGGCAGAGGGAGAAGCAGGCTCCCTGCCGAGCAAGGAGCCCGATGTGGGACTTGATCCCAGGATGCTGGGATCATGACCTGAGCCGAAGGCAGCCGCTTAACCAACTGAGCCACCCAGGCATCCCAGAAAAACGTTTTTAAATGACAACCTTTGTTAACCATTTATTTACTGCCATTTATCTCCTATAATTATTATTCTCATATAACTTCATGTTACCATAAAAGAGAATCCTGTCTTCAGCAAAAAGTACTTTCTAAAAATGAATTTATTTAAAAATTTTTTCTGATTGTGTAAGATAAACTCATGATTCAAAAATAAAAATAAAGTATGTAATGAAGTCTTCCTCCCCCTGGTCCTAGTCACTTAGTCTTCTCTTCCTCCTGTTCTTGTGTGGTCTTAGAGAGACTTTATGCAAGTACCAACAGGTAGGAATATGTAAGGAGTTATCTTTTTGAAGGCTCATTTTAACAACTCAAATAAAAGTAAGAATTTACAAATTATAGTGCTTTTGAAGTTAACCAGTTGCCCTGTGGAAATTGTGCACTTGTGCCACTGAATTTAAGGCAATCAGTTTTCCTCTACAAAATAATTAAATGCTGTATTAATAGAACCGGGCACATTGTTATTAAAGGTTTTCTGGTTTTGAAAACACACCCCATGTGACACTCAAGCTCTGAGGTGCATGTATTAGCCAAGGAAGTCTGACTGCTCAGCAGACAATTAAACAATTACTTTAAATTCTTATATTTTATTTTTTTAAAAAAGATTTTATTTACTTATTTGTCAGAGAAACAGAGAGAGCACAGGCAGGCAGAGTGGCAGGCAGAGGCAGAGGGAGAAGCAGGCTCCCTGCAGAGCAAGGAGCCCAATGTGGGACTCGATCCCAGGATGCTGGGATCATGACCTGAGCCGAAGGCAGCCGCTTAACCGATTGAGCCACCCAGGCATCCCTAAATTCTTATATTTTAAATAATTACTCCTCCTTTGACCCAAATCTTCATGTTAAAATTATGGGAAGTCTTGTAGTGGGTTTATTAGGTAGACATGAGCAGACCTTTCAGAAGTTAACATTGTGAGATGCATTGTGCTTTCAAGTGTGTTGCATCTCTGCTGTGGTCTGTTCACACAGCGAGTGGTCCCTGTCCTACAGGAGGAAGGGAGTGCTCTGATGTAGTTTGGGCATTTTGAAGTATATCTGCTTTTAAAAAAGGATGAACTATTGATAAAATTTGAGTTAAATCTAAACTTTTGTTCTAAGGTAAAGCCTCTTGGTGTTATATGGGGGAAGTTTTCGGAGTTTTACAGCAAAAAAAACACCATAATGTTTGATGACATAGGAAGAAATTTTCTAATGAACCCACAGAATGGACTAAAGGTAAGACATAATTTTGCTTGCTATGCTTACGTAATCTGGAATTTATACTAGAACTTGAGCGCTGTTGAATTTCATAAATCTTCAGAAGTATTGTATTATTGTCACAGGCAAGAAAGCTTACATATCTAGAAAATTTATATACAGTTGAACATTGTCTCTCCCACATTGATATCTTCTTGGTTTGCCAACTCACCCAGGTGTTTTCTGTTTAGTTACCTCTGTGGAACAACATACGCTTACTCACATTGACTTTCAGCATCACAAGTGAAAGCAGCAGACAATTTATTAGGGATACAAATCTTAGGATTTCTGATGTTCTGGAAAGCTGGAAGTAAGGGTTTATTTTTTCTTCTTTAAACTGAAACTAAAGTTTTTGAAAATTCATACAGGGCGGTTAGATATCTTAAGAGTTATAAAATGCCAGAGCTAGGACTTTCAGTCACCTGTCTCCCTTCTTAACTTTATATAAACAATCTGAGGATCAGAAAATGTGTAACTTGCCCAAAATCATGTATGTAACTGGTTAATGACAGAATCTGAGTTAGAATCTAAGTGATTTGATTCCTAGGCCAATGGTGATCTTAGCATGAAGATCATATGCAATATTGTGTAGGCATGATAGTAACATTTAATCCTGGTAGCATCGTAGAATTGGTAAGATAAACATTTGAAACTTGACATTTCTGGATGTGGTCTTTAGTGTGCGAGGAAAGATTAGAGACAATGCTGATCTTGGTAGTAAATTGCCACCATTATAAAAGCTGTCGACTTGGAAGAAGAGTACTTGAGGTGGATTGGTGATTATGTTCCTCTCTAAAAATGGTTTCTGTGTTTGAGGCTTTGGGAGAAGTGTTTTCTTGTGTGTAGTTTACCAGGTGTGAGATACAGGAATAAATTCTTGAGAAAAGTTTCAGTTGCTCGAAACCAAATTCTCTATGAAACTAATGTTTAATACTTGTTCAGGAAAAGAGATCATGAAGTCATGATCTTCAAGGATGATTTTTGAGGAAAGCTTTATCTTAAAAAAAAAAAAAACAGTCATTAGTTTCATATGTGTTTAGAACAAACTATTTTCCCAGCCCACATTTAGGCCCTACTTATCTCTGGAGATCTGGAGGTAGAGGTGATATAAATTTCTAGTTTTTCGTTTTAGAGCAGGATTTTTTTTTTAATATTTTTTTTTTTTTTAATTTGACAGAGAGAGAGATCACAAGTAGGCGAGAGGCAGGCAGAGAGAGAGAGAGAAGCAGGCTCCCCACTGAGCAGAGAGCCCAATTCGGGGCTCGATCCCAGGACTCTGGGATCATGACCGGAGCCGAAGGCAGAGGCTTTAACCCACTGAGCCACCCAGGCGCCCCGGATTTTTTTTTTTAAACTAGGTATTCCATAGAATCATTGAGGGAATTTCTAAAAATATATGTCTACAATCTCCCCAAATTTTAATTCAGGGGAGGCATTTTTAAACATGTCTAACATGTCTTTCTTTGAAAACCTCTTTTAACAAGGTAGTTATTAATGATTTGCCCACATTGACATAGAAGCAGTTTTGAAATTGAGAACTATTCTGTGTTTTGTTGTCATGGTTTCATAATGTTCTTGATAGAAGTCTCAAAAGAGATTTCAAAGAGATCTTAAAGATGACTTCTTATTTTTAGAACAGTAAACTTCTAATAATATAAACTTGCTAATCTTAAAGTTTGACACAGAATATAGAAGGCATTGTGAATTATGAGTATAGTACTGAACAAAAAAAACTTTAGTTTTGGTCGTGGATAAATCAGTACCCTAAAAATTTCATTTTTATTTACTGACACCCAGGTGCCCCTAGAAGTAGTTTTTAACCCTTATTTTGTTCAGGTTTCCCCTTAACAAAAGATCTATGAATTTCCTTATATAAGGAAATGATGATGTAAGAGAATGCAGATAATCTAGACTATCTGAAGTTCCTAAAAATGTTTCTTTGATATGAGACTACAGTGGTCATATATATTCTGCCCTGCTAGTGAGATCATTTTTAAAGAATGATACAGTAGTAAGTGATTATGCTAGAGCAAGTGAAGTTAAGTGAATAGTAGACTTTTTCCCACTTAACTAGTTTAACTTTTGGATCCAGAGTCATAGGAATATTTTAGCTTCCCAATTTCATAGTGCATACAACCAAATGTGTAGAAAGTAAAAGTAACTTAGCAGGGCCTTGGTGAACTAGGAATCACATTGTACATTGTATCTTAATAGTTTAAAAGTTAGCATGTTGTCTTTACAATTTTTTTTAAAATTTTATTTATTTATTTAACATAGAGATCACAAGTAGGCAGAGAGGTAGGTAGAGAGAGAGAGAAACAGGCTTCCCACTGAGCAGAGAGCCCGATGCGGGGCTCGATCCCAGGACCCTGAGATCATGACCTGAGCCGAAGGCAGAGGCTTAACCCATTGAGCCACCCAGGTGCCCCTGTCTTTACAATTTTTATTTGCATGAAGGAATACTTTGAAATATTACAATATTACCCAAGATTATGTAGAAACTCATTTCACAAATGATATCATGCCTCTTTACTTCCAGCCCTAGGATTTAAGCGGGGTCTGATTCTTCAAGAGCACCTTCTCTTGATCTCCCACGTTCATTGCTGCTGCTGTGAAACAGCACTGCCCCCTCTCCCTGTTTGGAAGCAGGATCTCCTACAAGTGCTTGCTTTTGTACAGACTCACTCTGGTGCCCTTAAAGTTATGGGAGCCTGGCTGACTGACAGCTGTGGAGGTCTCTGGCACCAAGCTGTTCTGATGGGAGTAGAACATGTGGAAGAATAGTGATGTGTTTTTCCAATAATAGAAAAGTATATAAGAAATATTTAAAACCTTTCCTGTTCTTGATAGGGTATGGACTTCTTTAGGTTCATTGTTCTCAACCAGAGAAAGAATTAAATGTCATCTGTTTTTCAGCGTTACTGTGTAAAATTAATAACTAATAGGCAGTTTATAAACTTTCTCTAAATCACAATAAGGGTATATTAATACCTTACTAAGTATGATTTAGTCAGTCCTCATATGTGTGTTTTAGGAGCATGATTATAAAAAAATAATTTTTATAAAATGAAAAAATCGGGGCACCTGGGTGGCTCAGTGGTTTAAGGCCTCTGCCTTCAGCTCGGGTCGTGGTCACGGGGTCCTGGGATGGAGCCCCGCATCGGGCTCTCTGCTCAGCGGAGAGCCTGCTTCCTCCTCTCTCTCTGCCTGCCTCTCCGCCTACTTGTGATCCATGTCTGTCAAATAAATAAATAAAATCTTTAATAAAAAATAAAATAAAATGAAATGAAAGAATCCAAATATAAATAGAACTGCATAGGAATTATGCAAGGAACTCCTACCTATGCATCATTCAGCTTAAACAACTTATTAATTCATAGGTGATTATGTTTGCTCAGTATGCTACCTACTTCCCTCTCTAATATTTTGAAGCAAATCCCAGAATATCATTTTATCTGAAATTAATTAAAAACTTTTGGAAGGCTGTCTTGAGTTTTATAAAGATTTTGAGCTGATACCTGAAAAAGCAAAACTATTTGAACTGTGACATAAAGACAAGTGCTTAAAATTTATATTTTAACAAAGGATTATAAAGATAACACATGTAATTACCACCCAAGTCAAGGTATTAATATCCCTTACTAATTACAGTTCTCTGCTCTACCATCCTGACCTTCATGCTTTTGAAATGAATACTTTTAATCATAAAATATATCAACCTTTAAAATTTGGAAAATAGACTTCTTTCTATGGGAAAACTCTTATATAATAAAAAAATATTTTTATGGAGACTTTAATGATAATGTGATAAAGTGTGAGATGACATGTTGCATAAATGCATGATATCTTAGCTATATAAAATTTTATAGAAAAATACTGAAATGAAGATCATTATTGTTAAAATTTATCTCACTCCCCTGTTGGATCACGCTTCTATTTGGGTTAACTTTACAAACTGGGTGACATGAATTAAGGTATTTATTTAGTAAGAAGCAGCTGGGTTGATAGAAGAAAAAATCTAGCAGTTTTGTAAAGTAAGAAGCCACATAGGGCTCAAATGCTAGAAGAAAGTTGGTGTTGTCAGGTTCAGACTGCGAAGATAACAATAAGGTACATGAGGTAGAAGGGCTCTTAACTGGGCACTGTAAATGTTGTACATGGACTATCAGTTTATTACACTGAGATAGTGCAGAAGTTTTTAGTGCTGACATCCTTAGTAATGTTTTCATCTTGTTAACTGAATTTGAATGAGAGGATAGTGTAGAATTGTGCTAGTTTCCTTATTGGCAATGTGAAGTGTTGAATGTTTGTTTCCTAACAGATAAGGCCTTTTATGAAAGCACACCTAAATCGAGATAAAGACAAAGAACTTTTAAAGTTAACTCAGTACCTCAAGGAGATAGCAAAATTAGATGACTTTTTGGACCTAAATCACAAATACTGGGAAAGGTAAGTGCTAAATGCTTATTCATTTCCTTTTCACAGTAGTGAATGAAAACATTGTCTGGTGACCCTGGTATATACATAATTCTGAACTTTTATTTAAGATGAGTGAATTCTAAAACTATTTTCTAATGCAGTGACTGTTCTCCCAAAAGTTTTTTTCCCTTTCATCTTAACCTCTACCTTGTTCATAAACCTGCATCTCCTAAGATCTTTAATACTTCAAGGAGAGAAGTATTTGTGTTGCTACTTATAAATTATTTTGTGACACTGGATAGGTCACTGTTTTATGAGTCATATGGGAAGGTAGTTCCTGTTCTCATACTGTAAAATAAAGTCAGGATAAAGTAAAACACACTAAAAAGTTTCCTGTTAAAATCACTCTACAGGTAACCTTTCTGTATAGCAGAAAAATTACAAAACTATAATCCAGTGGAGAAACAATTACTTAATGATTTTCCTTTCTAAAGAGAACCACCATTACCATCTTGATGTATGGTCTTCTAGTCTTATTTTCTAAGCACAAACATATGCACACATTTACATATAGCACACATATGAACATCAAGATTCCGAAGCAGGGAAAACCTCTGGGGAAGTAGATAGGATTATAGTATACTGCAAGCCAGTTTTTGGAATTTGATTTTTTTTTTTTTAAAGATTTTATTTATTTATTTGTCAGAGAGAGAGGGAGAGAGAGCGAACGAGCATAGGCAGACAGAGTGGCAGGCAGAGGCAGAGGGAGAAGCAGGCTCCCTGCCAAGCAAGGAGCCCCATGTGGGACTCCATCCCAGGACGCTGGGATCATGACCTGAGCGGAAGGCAGCCGCTTAACCATCTGAGCCACCCAGGCATCCCTGGAATTTGATTTTTAAAGATCTGCTTGCATTAATACAGCAACGGAAGAAACTATTCATGTAATAACAACAGTTTAGCTTTTCAGATCACTCTGATATAAAGCTTCTTATTAGATGATTCTCATAATCCTATTAGGAAGGTAAGGCAGGCATTTTTATCCTTATCTCCAAATTATTGATGATGTAACAAAGGCATGAAGTTAATAAATGGCACAAAGTAAGCAAGTTTTGCACCATTAAAACATGTCCAGGTCTTCTGATTTTAAGACCTCTTTCCCCACCCATACTACTGAGTATAGCAATTTGTAAATGTGAGAAATAGAAATGTAAAATTTGAATTTAATGGTAGATTCCTATAAAATAATATGAAGGAAAAAGTGTTTACTTAGTAAATAAACGTCTTTTTATTTTTACACTCTTAATCAGAGTCCTTTAGTGTCTGTTTCCCACAGTCTTTACTCAAGAAAAATGAGATTTTTAGATGAGTTTGAGGTTCTTTTCAGATATTACACTGTTAATAGATCACTTTCACATTAGGAAGTCAGGCAGTACAAAGGGAGGGAGCACAGTTTCCAGAGCCTTGTTTTGAATCTGAGCTCTGCCACTTTCTAGTTGGTTGAACTTGGGCAAATTGCTTAGCCTCTTCGTGCTTGTAAAATAGGAATAAGTTATAAAAGAAAGCTCTTCATAGAGCTGTTGTGAGGATGAATGATTTAATACCTGTACTTAAAATAGTGGTTGCCACATAAAAACAATCAGGTATGAGCAATTACTAACCATTATTACTCATCTGGAGAAGTTTTACTATTAAAATGAACTGCTGCTTTTGAGAGGAGAATTAGATTGTTCTTGTGAATTTATCATGATACAGCTAAGACATATTTGTTTCTTGCAGGTATCTGTCAAAGAAGCAAGGACAGTAGTTACAAGTCGTACCGGCAGTTATTGAGGATACTTGAGATCACGAACTTCTTGCTTTTATGCTAGAAATCATTATGATAGTGCTGGACACTGCAGTGAATATCAGACTGCTTATACTTGGTCTTCCAGTTTTTTGTAAATTTAATTTTATATTTTTTGAAGATCATAGCAATATGCTAAAAAATCCTTTTTTTCCCCTATATGAATATACTGTTACTCTTAAAAAATATTTTCTCCAGCATTGAGTATTGAGTCCCCCCTGTCCTCCACACACACACACACACACACACACACACACACACATAAAAGTCCAAAAAATGTATACTCAACAATGTCATTTTGTGGCTTTGGAAAGAAGTTATGTCTTGTGTTTTTGTCTCCTGGTGTTATTGTCTGACTAAATCTAAGACCAAATCCATCTTGAAACTACTGCTTTTCCCTTTAAAACCAAAAAAAAATTTTTGCGTGTAAGGAATCTAGTTTGGTGTGCTTAAAATCACCAAGAATTTTTTATTCCTTTGTCATAGACACAGTTTCTCTTGTTACTGTGCACTATTTACATCTCTAAATTTTGAGCTCAGTTTGATCTATATGTGTGTCTGTGTTCTTTGAGTAAAACTGGAAAACGTCACCTGTGATACAAGTGTGTCTCATAGTAGGAGAAATAGAAAACATAAGACTGAAGAATAAAAACTAAGGAACAAAAGTTATTTTTTTGGTGGCTAAGTAGAAGCACTTCTGCCTAAAACCATTGTCATAAAAGCAATTGAAGGCAATACATTTTTAAGGGGACATCTCACTAGTTCAGCCCTAGAAAGCATGAACAAAAAGTTTTTGTTCTGTTCCACCTATATCTTGTCTAAGTGCAAACACTGTGTCTCAGTGAAAATATTTAGCCATAAGATTAAAAGAAATTATTTGCAATGCTTACGCCTGCAGATATGTAATGTGATCACTGTTTTGTCTTGACAGTATTGCTTTATACAGTTCTTGTATTTGAAAGGAATCTGACCCTTTCAAATAAACTTGGTGTATATTGTTCTTACGGGACTATTTCAGTGGTGTAAATAATAAATACTTTTTTTTAAAACGTTGGTTTTGCTCTCTACTGTCCCAAATATTTTGCCTCCTTGTTGAATCACAAAGTGAAGCAAACATTAGGCTGAGGCAGGGACCTCTTGAAAAAAACTGAACGTGTATGGTTTAAAAGTGTGCCTATCATTATTCATTCAGAATTGGTTTTAGCAGCTACTTAGATATGTTAAATTACTTAGATCTAGTAAGTACCATGTTTTCAGGAAGATAAGCTGTTTTCTTTGTGACAGGTTATTATAAAGATATACGGTGCAGAAGAGTTTGAGAACACTTAAATAATTAAAATGATTCAATTAAAAACGTATTACTAAATTATGTGGCTAGATTTAAATATTTAAAAATGGAGTAGAATTTTTTGGAATACTCATTTCACTGGGGCATTTTCCCATTATAAAAGGCAGTTTATCTTTCCAAGGTAGGCATGGAAAGGGCTTTAATCTTGAGAAAACTAAACACTTAGAACTGTTTAATAAAGAGCAGAACATTTTCTAAATGAATATAAAATACAAAGGTGAGCAAACCTCAAAAGCAAAGGAGGATTTTTTAAAAAAAATCCTCTGCCATTAGGTGGTGCTCAAACCAAAGTTTATTAGCTGGTACGCACAATTCAGCAGTTCTGGGAGAACGTTGTCACTTACTGAGATCACATGTGTTTTCTAATAGAGTATTGGAGTTTTACTTTGTGTTCTGCATCTCATGATTTACTGAACAGATCAATCAGTCTATCTCAGTGTATGTGGCTCATACCACAGAACCAGGAGATGACTTAATTCAGATTCATAGGCTGATGAAACAGCAAGTTAGTTCTACAATATATTATGTTCCAAACTTTTAAGCAGTTGGCTCTTAGTAAAGTATATTTAATCTAAAAATTGCAGAACATCAGTAAACCTTTGATTCAGAGGGCACTTTGAGATCTAGTAACCCCTCATGTCCTTTATGAAAATCAGTTATTGGACTAATGATACCCATAGGGGTTACTCCGTTTTAAAGGCAAGGAATAGATACACGGATCATTACAGTGAGCAACTGAAACGTTCTTAATTCACAAAAAGTAAAATGACTCTCAGTTTTGTGGAGGAGGTGGAGCTGTGTAGGGGGAGGGGGACTGGGAAAGAAGGATATGCAAAAAGAAAAAAAGGAAAATGGAAATTACTTAGATTATTGCTTGGTTTTAAAATGACAGTTGGTTGCCAAAAATAGTAATAAAACGTGAATAGTGACTAAACTGGTTGAGGGATTCCCTCATCCCAAGTAATCAACAGAACTCTCAAGGAAGAAATTGTTGCAGTTTCCCCTGAAGTATTTTTTACATCAGAGTTTACTCTTATTAACTGGAATAACAGCCCAAGAGTTATCTCTAGAGAATAAACACTTAGAAATTTATATATATATATGGGATATACTAGTTTTTGGAATTCCTTTGGAGAAGCTGTGTGGGTCTTGATGGGAATGCTAAGTGTTTAGAGCTTAAGGAGAAATCCTTGAAGATTAGTTTGACAGATTTATCAAAGACTTTTATGAGAAGTTAATGCATGATAAGAACTAGAAAAGAAATGTCAAACATCCTGTGGGTTTAAAAAAGACTGTCAATTACTTAATATCCATGAGTTTACATGTAGAATGTAAAAATCTTATAAAATCTCTGACACTGATGATTTTTTAAAACCCTTTGGAAGTAAGCAAGCACTTGTCAATTGCTGGTATAAAGATAACTTCCTGATATAAAGTGTTACTTATTACCTTATTTCCTTCTGAAAATCTTTTTAAATGTTCAACCTATTGTTTATAAAACGATTTATAAACGGTGGGAACACAATCATTAAAATATCAAAAACGAAAAATACTCAAAACAGATTGCTTAAACATTAGTGCTATTTCCATAAGTAAATAATAAGTATGGCTACAACAAAGAGTTACATTGTGTGTAATTTGTGACAGTAAAGGCCAAACTGAGGACTTTTTAGGAACATACAGATTATTAAAATGAAGTAAACAGTTTTAATTGAATACAAATCCCTCTTAATCCTATTATCAACTCTTAATTCCCTGGAGCACTTTTGATTGCTAATACTTCTTGTTACATAATAACAACTGCTATAGTTTCCCAGATGAGGCCTTAAGAAGAAAAGGCAAGTGATTTGTCAGAAAAACCCCTTGGCTAGAATCCCTCCTAACAGTGGGATCTTGCACAAGTCTCTCTAATTCTTTGAACTTCTGTTTCCTCAAAAAAGTAATAGTAATAACACTTCTCTTTGCCATAGGCTGTTGCAAAGGTCAAATGATATTTCATGGGGAAGTACTTTGAAGGAGCTCTAGCTTGTGTGAATCTTAGCTGTTATTAGAAGTGGTTCAGAGGATGTGACTATGACTGAGTTACATCATTCCTGAAATAATTACCAAGAGTGTAGTAGTAAAAGGAAAATTTTTTGTAAATATGTACATGTTTTTGTAAATATGTATATTTTACAAATATCACCATGGCTTTCTGAGAGTTCCAGACAAGGAAGGTAGAATGAGGACGACTTCTTATGGTCTACATGTTTTTCTAAGTATTCAGCTGCTTTTAGTAATTGTCTGGACTAGAAGATCTCCCAGCCCTCCTCCTAACCCCATCAAAGTAGGTATGTTTGAAACTTTAGGGGCATTATAATTACAGCTTGTATAGTGGAATATTAACACTAAATATATATATGTAAAATTGCACACTTCACACTTCTTTGTGATAGTGGAAAATTAATTTTAATTTTGGAAACAGCTGTTTGTAGACAGAAGCTAACTAATTTTGCCTTGCGTATAAAAAAAATAATCATTCCAAAGCAATAAGAATTTTTTTAAACATTTTTCTTGTAAAGCTGTACTGAGGTAGATACTAGTTTTTTCTGGACAGGCTTGGCCGAATAAACTCATGAAAGGAACCAGGCAGTCCACATTTAACGGACATTTGTTAGTACCTACTGCGTGTTGGCGCCATTCTTCAGAGGTAATCACAAAAAAGATTCTCTTCCCTCACAGAATTTGTCTTTGAGTAAAGGGAACAATAAGATACGATAATTTTCAGAGAGCGAGAAGTGCTATAAAAACAATATGATAGAAAGTAGAGTTGAAGGTTGGTGATTGGCAATAGCATGGGCCAGAGTGGGAAGACCTGAATGCAAAGAGACATCACTAAGAATATTATGGAGAAGAGTAGTGTGGGTGGAGCCAGGAGCATGGGCAAGGCCTTAAGGCAGGACCAAGGTAGGTTCAGAGACTAGTGAGAGTTAAGTGATGGCTGGTGGGAGAAGAGGGTAGGAGAGGTAGGCAGAGCCCATGGGATAGGATTTTGCAGGTCACCATAAGTAACCTGGTGAATTCTAAGTGAAACGGGGGAAACAATGGAGGGTTTTAAGTAGGGGAATGATAATTTTTTAATCACCTTATTGAGATCAAATTTACACAACCTAAAATTCACCCATTTGTAGTGTGCGATTCAGTGATTTTTAGTGTATTTACAGAGTTGTGCAGCCATCACCATGACCTAATTTTAGAACCTTATTTGTTTTTAAAAAGATCATTCTGGCTCTTGTGTGGAGAATGGACTGTAGAGGGGCAAAAGTAGAAAGGATGAGATCAGTTAGGAGGTTACTCTTACGCAGGTGAGAGGTTTCCAAAGTGCCCAAAGGAAGGTTTGCTTTCCTTCATTCCTTCCCTGCATCACTTCCTCACTACCTGTGGAGGCCCCGGGGTGTGCTAGGTCCTGATTGAGGTGCCAGGTCTCCAGTGGTGAATGAGGCAGACATGATCCCTGCCCTACTGAGCATGTAGCCGTGGGACCGTGCGTGGCAAATGCATCCCTCTGGGGGCTTCACCACCTGCTATGGCATGTCATCTGAAGAATGGAGAGCTCAGCCTACCGAAAGTCAACGTAAGGAACCTTTCTTACTCCACCTACACCCACAGTGAAAAAGCTCTCGGGGGCTTTAGCCAAGCCTGCTGCCCAGAGGCTGGCCCTGTGGTGACGCGGGCAGCATGAGCATGCATGGCCTGGGACAGTGTGGAAGGGAGCAGGCAGGCGGAAAGTTCAAAGACCCCTTTCCATTTCTCTAGGGAGCGTTGCAGGGAGTACAGAACATCCTTCTAGCTGTTTGGTACATGGGCAGCAGAGGAAGTCATTTGCGGAGGACTTTGTATTTGTGCTCAACATAACCACTTCTTCCCCAGCATTTAGTGGGGCTACAATGGGCGTCCTCAGTTGGTGGCTGGATTCTGCTGCCAGATGTTTCCTCAACTCTCAGTCCCAGACACCCTTCCTCTAACACACAGGCAAACTGGTTGAAAGGTGCTGCCTTACAATCCAATCTTTCAGAGCATGCACTGCTGTAAAGTCTTTGAAATTTTAGGCAAAGCACAAAATTAAAAACTAAGCTGGAGCTTCTGCTGAGGGGGAAATAATGAACACTTAAACGCCATTGCTGATATTACTGTTTTAAGAAAACAATTAAAAAGAAAGAATATGGGACTGTGAATATTCTTTATTTCCCCCTAATTGGTTCTTTGCTCAAAGAAGAATGAGTGTGCATCATTGTTTTGGTGGATTTGGTGAATCTGTTTAGTCAATGTTAGACCTAATTAAAAGACTTTTTTTCATTTTTAAGGACTACATTTATTTGAGAAATACAAATAATTTTTTAAAATTATATATAATCTCACCATTTTGGGGTGACCCAGTTAACATTGTGATGCACTTCCTTCCAGGCTTTTCTCTATGTGCATGTGTACTGATGAAATTTTGTGTAAGAATGACTAGACATGTCTCAGTGGCTCTCCGTGCTTGAATTAGCCTGTGTGGTTATTTTTAGATACATATAATCAAAAGGCTCTGGAAACAGAGATTGCATTTCTATTGCTTTTGTATTCCTTCCAGGTACATAGTAAATTTCTGAATTTGGTAGACCTGTGACAAATAAGAAGTTAACAGATGTGTAAATAAACCAAAAAATAAGCACTTATTTAATGTCATTATTTTTAACATTTGCTTCTTTAAATGCTTCCAAGTATAACACGACTCATGACGGAATAGAATACATGTATTTATTTCCCTTTTTGTTTTGTATCCCTGCAAAAGAATCAATCCCTGTATTGATTTTTTCCATCTACTTTAATAGGAGTTATTATAAGGAAAATATTTTCATGAAAGCTTACTGTAAAGAAGAAATTTGTAAGTTCTGGTTACTGATACAGTGATGTTGGGTGGGTGAACTACTATAGTCTTATGTCTCCATGATATATGAGAGATATTTTCATCCGTCTCTCAGATAACATTTTGCCTTTAGTGTAGTAGTAAATTGATTCATGTGGTTTACAAATGCCTTCACCAGACAGTAATAGAAGTGCAGAGTGCCATATCTAATGTCATAATTATTTCTCATACACTGATATTCTCAGGGAATTCTGGGAGCCCAAGACTAGATGATTGTCTGTTCTGATTAATAGGAGGCGGGTGGGTATTATACGGATGCCACTGAACAGCAAATCATTGAAAGCAAAGTGCTGCAATTTGCCCACCGCCACGCAGTTCACTGCGTAACTAACTAAGCGTCACACATCCAGCCGCACTGTGAGGGCAGTGAATGTGCAAGGGAGTCCACGTGTTGATGAAGTCCTTCCAGGGCCACTGAGCTCTGGCACTTCTCAAATAGGGCCCGAAATGGACCCATATGATTGCTGCTGCTTCAGGCAGCTTTGGCATATAAAAAGATAGATCCCCTGGGGGATCTGGGTCACAGATGATCCCTGTGGTTTGAGTGACTGGAGGAACTCAGCTAAGTCATGTTTTGGAGTGCAGGTTGGGATCTCACACAGTCCTGAAAGCAGCACTTGGGCACAGCAGGTCCCCGTAAACATGGTCTCGGGAGTCAACAGGTCTGGGTTGGACAGCCAGTCCCATAACTTCTGGGGGAATCTAGGATTAAAAACTTAACCTCCCTGTGTTTGTTTTCTCTTGCTGCATAACAAATTACCACAAGCTTGGTGACTTAAAACAGCATGCACTGATTATCTCATCAATTGCCACGGTTAGCACAGGTTAGCTGGATCCTCTCTTCAGGGTCTCACAAGGCTGCATCAGGTGTCGGCCAGGCTGGATTTCATGTGGACGCTTGCCTGGGGGAGAATCTGCTTCCCAAGAATATGCTCATTCGGATTGTTGGCAGAATTCATTTCCTTGAGGCTATATGGCTGGATGTATGACTGATGTCCCCCTACTTTTTAGTGGCTGTGAGCTGCTCTCAGGTTCTAGAGGCTTCCCATAATTCCTTCCCACATGAGCTTCTCCAGTAGGACTACTTACCTCATCCAGCCTTCAAGGAGAGTCTCTGACTCCAATCTGCCAGAACAGAGTTATCTTATATAATATGAAGTAATCCTGGGAGCAATATCCTATCACATTTGCCACATTCTGCTAGAATCAAGTGACAAATCCCTCCCACCCTTAGGGGAGGGAATTACACAAAGGTGTGAACACCAGGAGGTAGAATCATTGAGATTTATTTTATGGTTTCTCTGCCACAATCCCTGATGCTAATCTGTAAAGTTGGTATCAAAATACTTCACAAGGTGATTAGATTCAAAATGAATAACACTTCTGAAGTGTTGAATGGTGCCTGGGACATCATGAGCATGCAGTAAATGTCAGTGATGATCATGGTCAGAATCATTGGTGATAATCAATGAATATTCTGATAATTACTTTCGATCTTTCTAAATCATGGCCCTTGTAAGAACTCCTTAGACTATAGAGAATTTTGAGTTTTGAACTTGAGCCTTTCAAAGGATAGCATCAAACGAGTTATCTGTGATATGGAGAGGAAGGCAAAGAAAGGCATTGATTATCTAAAGCAGGACACATTTCAAAAATAATATCTAACTTGGCTTTGAGATAAATGGTAAGATTTATTTTCTTTCTCTGATTGTTTTGCTTAGGCACATTATTCCATATTACAGAGTAGTCTAATTACTCTAAATCACTTAACTCTTTCCCTGTTGATGATCATTTAGTTTGAATCGTTTAGTATTATTACCAGAAATCCTGCAATAAAAATCCTTCTACATCTAGGCACTTGTGTGTTTCTGTAGGAAAAAGTTACTCGACCATCTATTGAGAGCAGATTAGGTATCAAACATTATGTTAAGTCCTGGGTGTGGAAGATAGATATGGTCCCTTCCCTCGTGGAGCTTACAGTCCATTAAAGATTATAGGCATTAAATTATTCCAAGCAGGGATGTATATTATAGGAAGGCCTGATATAATGAGGAGGGTGAGGTGAGGTCATATCCAAGGACAGGAAGGTATCAAAGTTCTGGGGGCCAAGGGGAACAGGTAGGTCACCTCTAGAAAAGAGATAAAATCTTATGATCCAAGGAATAAGAAGAACTTTGACAATGTCAGAGCTATGTTCCTGGTATCATTGAAGTAGGACTCTTTTAAAAAACCCACATGTACAAATCTTAGACCACTAACTCAGAAATATACTTTTCTTACATGTCACTTAAGAGCCCCTATTCTTCTGAGTAGTAGAAACCTAATCTTGGTAAATTATAGTTTTACCTATTTTTTTTTTAATTTTGCCTATTACCTATACCAATTTTCCAATTAATCTTGGTCAGCTATATTTGCTGACCAAATATAAAAGATATAAAAGATAGCTTGGTCAGCTATCTTTTTCCCAGTGTTGAGTCTAAGTCTGTGGTGGTCTTTTTAAATTTTTTATTATTTTTATTTTTATTTCTTTTAATTAAAAAAAATTTTTTTTAAGATTTTATTTATTTATTTGATAGAGATCATAAGTAGGCAGAGAGGCAGGCAGAGAGAGAGGGGGAAGCAGGCTCCCAGGAGCCCGATGCAGGGCTTGATCCTAGGACCCTGAGATCATGACCTGAGCCAAAGGCAGACGCTTAACCCACTGAGCTACCCAGGTGCCCCCCCCCCTTTATTTTTTTTAAAGTCTGTGGTCTTAATGTATGCCAAGACACTGGGGACATGGGGTTGAGATGGGGAGTGTCTGGTCTTTGGTTGGTATTTAGCCATGCCGATATCTGCTAACGTCTCCCAATCTGGGCCAGACCTAGTCACAGGTCCACATGGGTCTCTGCTACATCATCCCTTGTTCCGAGTCAGGTCTGAAGGACACCCCTTGTGTCTGTGCCGAATGTACAGAAAACCTGTGCTTCCCTCAGTCTTGAGACACTCAGTGGAGCTAAAACCCTGTGCTTCCCTCAGAGCCGCTCTTGGCAGCAGTAGGTCACTCTTCTGCCTTCTCAGAAGGTGAAACTGAGCCAAAGGAAGACTATGAAGCTGTCTAGGCTCCCTCCCCAGGCATACTAGGCAACCATTTCTTCTCTGAGATCTTGGCGCCTCTTGTGGGCTCCACCTGAAAAGAGAGGCGTGCATTTATTGTGCTCTGATCTCACAAACCTTCATGGAGTTCTTTCATATTCCCCTCCTGGGCTCATTTTTCCTCCTACACTCCTTTTTCTTCAATTCTGGACGAACTTAATCTAGTTGGGGGGGCAGAGGGACAGGAAGCTTTGATCTTATGTTCCCAAATTTATTACCTGGCTTTCGAGATTCAAAGGCCAAAAGCCAATTACTTTGTTCTGCTCTCTTCTTCCCCTCCTTCCTTCCCCTCCCCTCCCTTTCTCCTCCCCTCCCCTCTCCTCCTCTTCTCAGTTATCCATTGCCTGAGACAAGGAATGACTGACTGGGGAGAGGAGAAGGGGGTACAAAGAAATACACAGAAAAATATTGTTTAATATTTTGAAACTATTAGTCCACCACAAACAGCATGGTACATTTAGTAGGCATGCAGTAGTGTGTGTTTTTGAATCTGTTAAAGGACCAAATGGTTTTAGGAGAGGCTTTCTTTATGTTTCCAAATCAGGCTGTGAGATATTTCCCTGGGAAAACACAATTTATGATTGGCAATCTTCCACCAGCAAAGTTTGCTTTGCAGAAGTTTGCTTTATACCCACTTTCCTTGGATGCATCCACGGCATAAAGCAAGAACTACTTAAGTTTAAAATTATTCTTAGGTACATGAATATTCATAGGGGAATTATTCATAATAGCCAAAACCCGGAAACAACCCAAATGTCCATCAACTAATAAATGGATAAATAAAACATAGCCTATCGATGCCAAGGAATGTTGTTCAGCAATAAAAAGAATGAAGTCCTAGGGCACCCGGGTGGCTCAGTCGGTTGAGCACCTGCCTTCAGCTCGGGTCATGATCTTAAGGTCCTGGGATCGAGCCCCACATACGGCTCCCTGCTCAGTGGAGAGTCTACTTCTCCCTCTGTCTCTGCCTGCTGCTCTGCCTACTTGTGCTCTCTCTCAATCTCTCTAATGAATAAATAAAGTCTTAAAAAAAAAAAAAGAATGAAGTCCTGATCCATGCTATCACATTTTTGAATCTTGAAAGCATTATGCTACAAAGGAAATCATAGAGGACTGCATATTGTGTATTTCTATGTACATGAAATGTATAGAGCAAGCGAAACCACAGACATGGAGAGTAGATAGTGGTTGCCTCTGGCTCCCAGAGAGGAGAGGGGTGCTGGGATTGAAGACTGATGGCTAAGGAGTGATGGGTTTCTTTTTGGAGTATTGAAAACATTCTAAAATAGGTCGTGGTGATGGACGCACAGCTTTGTGAATATACCAAAAGCCATTGAGTTGTATGCTTCAAATGGTCAATTGTGTAATATGTGAATTATACTCATTAGAGCTATTTAAAAAACTTGGCATTCAAATTCTAGTAGCTAATGATGGCTTCAGTCTATAGAGTTGAAAGAATAAAGCAAAAAATGAGCATTTGTTTGTATATATTTGAGTAACTTGTCATTATTTCAAAGTGCAATTCTTCCCTTTTTTGGACCTAGGGCCAAATGTAAACTTACAAATTGCTTATTTGTATAGACTTGCCTTTTGAGATTCAGTACTCAGTATTTTTCTTACCCAGTCAAGTTTTAAAATTTACAGAATTGAAATTACTCAGATGGAGTTTTCTAAATTTATTTGTGTAAAGAGACAAATTGCAAAATCGTCTGAAAGCAGATGGTGAATTTTTCTGAAAAGTGATATGACATTTGTGGTTTTTATGTGATGATCCAGTTAAATCCATTTGGTTTTGTGGTTTTTGTTTTTGTTTTTTTTTCTTCTGCTCCTTCTTCTCTTACTACCCACTCTTCTTCTGGTAGAAAGGGCTGGGTTGAGAGTCAGTGGCAAGAAAGACCTCAGTTGCTGAACTAGCCAGGCATGTTCTGAAGTCTGACCTGTCCAAAACAATAGCATTTTTGCATGATTAAATACACACAGTTTGTTCCAAAGCATCACCAAGGAGAGCAGGCTGGTCTGTGCCTGGATCTCCATCCTGACTTGGTCCTCCTGGTTTGCCAACAAGGATCTAAACGCTGAAGTCTTGTAAAGACTATGGTTTGGGTTAAGTGCAATTGCCCACTCCAGGAAGGTACACAAAAAAGTGGAGCCAGCCATGCCTTGTTTTGGACGACAGCACACCGGATTCACAGGTCCTCTAGCTAACGACCCAGGGCCTGACAGCCGGTGGCTCATCCATGCAGTTGCAAACTCTAGAATCACCCTTGGAAAGTCATTTCCTCCAAAGCTTCCAGGAGGCTGCCTGCCCCTCACAGAGCATGTGCAGACAGCGGCTGGACTTCAGTTTTAGAATCATGACTGACTGGAACATATTTTCACTGTCTGGAATTCTTGAGCAGGACAATCTCTCCTCTCCTGAGCCCCGAAACAGCTCCCCTACTTCCACTGACAACTGTATGAAAGGAAAGTATCTTTTTAACTTTGAAATACATTTTCTTTTTTTTTTTTT